>JAFMOC010001574.1:0-5000 GCA_019802505.1 Corydoras sp. C115
AACAGTGAGGGCGTGGGGGTTGCAAAACCCCCGATTTTTCAAAAAAATTTAAATCAAAATAAAAGATCAATCATGGACCCCGGGGGAGCGCCGGGGGGAACCGCCCTTTTAAAACCCAGCTCGGAAAAAGAATCAGAGGATGGGTTTGGGGCGGACGTGAGTGGGGTGAATAAAAAAAAGTACTGAGGTGAAGGTGAAGAGTGGAAAGAGTGAGAGAGTGAGGTCTTACCATCGGCTCAGGGTCCGACTGCAATTCTGAAAACTCACAAACTTAAACGCACTCGACTGAGAGAGGAGTCACTGACAGAGTCACCGAGTCACCACGTGAGGGCTTCCACTTACAGCTTGCGCTTCAACACACACACACACACACACACACACACACACACACACAAACATACATATACATACACAAACACACACACATGCACATACACACACACACACACACACACACACACACACACACACACACACATAAAACATACATATACACACAAACACACTCACTCACACACACATACACACATACACACACACACACACACACACACACACACACATGCACATACACACATACACATACACACATACACACACTCACTCACACACACACATATACACACACAAACACACACAAGCTCTCACTCACTCACTCCCACTCACACACACACACACACATATACACACACACCCACACAGATATGCTAAGCATGGACACCTGCAGGTCCCAGACTCCATCCATCAATCCATCCACCCAACTCCTTCCTCTCTCTCTGAATCTCTCTTTCTCTCTCTTGGTCACTCAGTCTCTCTCTCTTTCTCTCTCTCTCTTTCTCTCTCTCAGTCACTCAGTCTCTCTCTCTCAGTCTCTCTCTCTGTCTGTCTCTCTCTCTCTCAGTCTCTCTCTCTTTCTCTCTCTCTCTGTCTCTCTCTCAGTCACTCAGTCTCCCTCTCTCAGTCTCTCTCTCTGTCTGTCTCTCTGTCTGTCTCTCTCTCTCAGTCACTCAGTCTCTCTCTCTGTCTGTCTCTCTCTCTCTCAGTCTCTCTCTCTCTTTCTCTGTCTCTCTCTCAGTCACTCAGTCTCTCTCTCTCTCTCTCTCTCTCTCTCTCTCTCTGCGCATGCGCGGCGTTGAGCGGTGGAGCGGAGCGTGGTGCGAGAGCGCTCGGCGTTTTTTGCTGAGTTTTTCTGAGTGTTTTGTTGTGTTATAAAGCAGTTTACGCTGTGATTGGTGTGTTTTGTTAGTGTGTGTTAGTGTTTTTTTGTGTGTGTTGTGGAAGGAGTAAGGGCGGGTTTAAGGCTGTGAGCGTCTGCTTTCAGCGTGTGGCTGAAGCATGGCGGCTCCGTACAGCGCGCCGTGTACGAGGCTCTCACCCCGCCGTCATGCGATCAGGTGGATTGGCAGAGGCGGGTGTGGAGGATTGTTGTCTGGCGGCGGAGGAGGTGGTGGGGACGCGGCAATCTGCTCGCGGCGTCCCGGGTGACAGATCGGTCGTGATTTTCGCTAAAACGATCGAAAATGGGGGGGGGGAATTCGAAACGATCTGATTCAAAAGGGAAATCGTTTTAAATGGTCCAGCTGACTCCGGTCCTACCTTTAAGTACCCCCTTCAAAAAGATTATCCTGTCTAACGTGCCCCCGTTTCTCAAAAATGAGCTTATTGTTCAGGAACTCTCTCGGTTCGGAAAAGTGGTGTCCCCGGTACAAAAAGTTTGTCATGAGCCAAAAATGAAGCATATGATCTCGTACAGGGAGTGGTGTACATGGTGTTTGAAGGACAGGGAGGAGCTCGAACTGTCTCTCAAGTTTAAGTTGATGGTTTCTGGGGGTTTGATTATGACATATATGTGAGCTCACAATACTGAAATTAAAGTGCTTCAGGTGTGGCAAATTGGACATCTATTCGAGATTGTCCAAAAAGTGTCCGAAACAGACCCCAAAGAACCAAAAACACTGAACAGATGCCCGGAATCTGACACTGCTGGACCTGCAGTAGTCGTTCCCCCTGCGGCTGCTGCATGTTCAGTAGTGAGGAAATGGCTCCTGCCCCAGAGTGTGAGGTGGACAAGGCAGGTGTGTCCACTGCAGGTGATGGTAATAAAAATGAACCGGCACATGAGGTGTGTGCGCTGTACCTGTAGCCACAAATAGAGGAGCCCAGTGTGGAGCCAGGGGTGGTGGAAAAGGCACTTAGATGTTGAAAAAAAACACAAAAATGGTGGAGGAACTTGTTTTTTAAAGTACCCGTAAAAGGAAGAAGCGGGGGCGCGTAAATGAGACACAAACAGGCCAAAGAGAGGTTCCCATGTGTAAAGATGGAGATTCAGACAGTGATGGCTCTCTGTCTGACTCCGGATGGTCTGTGTGCTCTCAGGACGAGAAAACTCCCTGTCCAGTACACTGCAGAAGATATTAAAATGTTCCTGAGAGTCACAAAAGGTCAGAAAGGGGTTTATTACAGGTAGAGGAGTCTTTTAAAAACACACAGCAGTTTGTACATGATGTAAAGTTTTTTAGAAGAGAGGGGGCTTTTATTACTGTACACGAGGTTTTTAGACTAAAAAAGATACTGACCAAACTGAACAAAGCCCCCACCGATGACTCGGGTTAAACCCCCTCTAAATTTTAAAATGTTTTTTTACAGTCTTAGTCATAGTTCTCTATCTTGTTTTTTAAACATGAGTGATATAAAGATAGGAACTTTAAAACTTAAATGGGGCAAGAGACTGTAAGAAGAGAGCTATGTTTTATGAACTTTTAAAACAGAAGAGAGCGGATTGTGGTTTTTGTCCAGGAGACACACAGTGATTTTAATAATGCTGTAGATTGGGCAAAAGAGTGGAAAGGGGGCTCACGGTTTTAAGTCACCTCTCTACCACAAGTGGTGGGGTAGGTGTTTTTTATCAGTTATTTTATCGCATGCTCTTACAACGGTGGAGGAGGTTTTACCCGGGAGACTGCTAAAAGTTAAAAAAGCCTGCTTTGAAGAGCACACCTTTGTTTTTATCTGTGTTTATGCCCCGACTGCAGCAGCAGAGAGGGATGATGTTTTTAAACTCTCTGAGCACTGTGATTTCGAAACTGTGATTTTAATGACATTTTAGTGCTGGTGGTGATTTTAACTGCACTGCTGACGTAATCTGGACAGAAACGCACATGGACCACACAACGCTGCTTCCCGCAGGCGGGCTGTGTGAGTTTCATTGAGACCCATGACTCTGTGATGACGGTATGGCGTGACATACACTGGTAACCAGGAGACAGTATACATGGGCTCATTCTATAGATAATACGCTCTCTTTTAGCCAGACTTGATCGATTTTATTGTTTTAAAACATCATTTATCTACTTTTATACGCTGTTTTATATCTCCAGTTGGTTTTACAGATCATTGTATAGTCCAATGCACGATCAGGAAAGCACAGGTAAAGCCCCAAAGTGTTCATACTGGCATTTTAATACAGCGCTTCTTAAAATGATGTTCATTTTAAAGAGAGTTGTTTTAGTTATTTTTGGATGGTTTTTAAGATCGGAAGTCGTCTTTTAAATCATTACAGCAGTGGTGGGACATTGCAAAGATACAGATTAAAATGTTCTGCCAGCGTACACTCGAAATGTCACTAGTGAAATCACCAGGTCTCTAAAAGAGCTAGAGTTCTGAGATCACTAAACTCCAGACTCTAGCAGAGACCACAGGGAGATCAAGAGTCATCAAAAATCTAAAACAAAAAAGATCTCCTTTAATGACTTGCTGGGTGTCACAGCACAGGGGGCGCTGGTCCGCTCACTTTTCCAAACGTGAATGAATTATGATGCTCCTTCTAAGTTCTTCTTTGGGTCTAGAGTGTAAATGGACGAGAAAAGGTTTTATGCATGCCGTGCGTATGAATCAGGGGATCTCGACTCTGAGCCTTCTGAGATACGCCGGCAGACAATCAGTTTCTTCCTCGAAGCTGTATGAGAGTGAGCGGGTCGAGGCACAGGACACAGAGAGGGCTTTCTGCAGATGCAGGCCAGGATCAGCGAGGAGTCTGCCACAGCACTAGATGCTGAACTGTCAATGGAAGAGGTACAGGAGGCCCTGCAGGGGATGGACAGTGGCAGAACTCCTGGCATCGATGGTCTCCCTGTCGAATTCTATAAGGCACTATGGG
This sequence comes from Corydoras sp. C115, assembly GCA_019802505.1. Lineage (NCBI taxonomy): Eukaryota > Metazoa > Chordata > Actinopteri > Siluriformes > Callichthyidae > Corydoras > Corydoras sp. C115. The sequence continues at coordinate 4,157 of JAFMOC010001574.1, forward strand.
CAGTTTTGGGTGAGGACGTGCTGGATGTCCTAAAGGAGAGTGTGAGGGAAGGAAAGCTCCCTGTGAGCAGCCGGAGAGCCGTCCTCACACTGCTGCCAAAGAAGGGAGACCTGACCGAGCTGAAGAACTGGCGCCCCCGTGTCATTACTGTGCACAGACTGTAAGCTGCTCTCAAAAACGTTAGCCTCGAGACTGGGGAAGGTGATGGAGCAGATAGTTCACATTTGACCAGACGTACTGTGTGCCCGGTAGGTCCATTTTCGATAACATATTTTTAATCCGGGATGTTTTAGAGCTCTCCAGACTTTTACATTTAAAAACTGGACTCGTGGTTTTTAGACCAAGAAAAAGCATTTGACAGAGTAGAACACGAGTACATGTGGAAGGTTCTGGAGGCCTTCGGTTTTAACCCTGGTTTTATTAATATGGTAAAGGTGCTGTACAGTGACATTGAGAGTGTACTGAAGGTTAACGGTGGTTTATGTGCTCCTTTTAAAGTACAGCGCGGTATAAGACAAGGTTGCGCGCTCTCCGGGATGTTTATACACGTTAGCTATTGAACCCCTCCTATGTATTTTAAGAAATCGAATCTCTGGTCTTCGTATTCCACAAACCAATGCAACAGTGTGTGTGTCAGCATATGCAGATGACCTGGTGGTGTTTTTAAACTCACAGAATGACGTGAACATTTTAACACATGTTTTAAAGGATTTTAGCGTTTATCATCTGCCAAAGTGAACTGGGCCAAAAGCGAGGCAGTTTTAATCGGGGACTGGAACGGTGGGGGACCTGCACTTCCCGATGGACTGTCATGGAGGACTGGAGGTTTTAAGTATCTCGGGGT
>JAFMOC010001574.1:12500-14788 GCA_019802505.1 Corydoras sp. C115
TAGTTCTACAATTCCATCTGTTCCTCTACAGACTCTGTTAGTACCCTTTGGTATGTTCTCTGATGATCAGGTGTTATTAGGGTGGTGGATGTACTCAGTACTGCAGTCACACTGACGGTGGTGCAGGTGTGTTACGCTGACACCGCCACCTTACTGCGCCACCTTGTGGATGTAGAATCATAGACATGAAGATAAACACACATTATCGTGTTATTTATCTAATCTAAATAAATGAACTGATCACATGACTCAGATGATTGAATTGAGTGCGATTAGAAAACGCTCGGAACTCTATAAAGCTGCTTCAAAAAGCTGCACTATTTTAAAAAGCTTAATTAATTAATTAATTAATTAATCAATTAATTAATTAATTACGAAAAACGAGCACACGAGGAGAAGGTGGGTTTAAGAATTATACTGCAGCCAACCACCAGAGGGCGGTGCAGACGTTCCCAGTCCGTGTGTTCGTGTTAACTTCATGTTAATGTCTGTATTGAGTGTTAAAACTCGGTTTATCCAACAAAAACAAACAATTTAATCATCACAGGAACAAAGACCAGGGCCAGGGTTCGAATCTGCGATTTAAAGATGAAAAGCCTACGTTTCAGTGTTTGTGAAGAGACACTTGACGAACGTGTTTAAATATACAGAGCCTGCACTGCCCTCTAGCGGCCGATGAGGAAACCTGCACACTCCCGCGTAAACAAATCAAACACTCAGACAGGGACACGCTGTGAGCTCTCTGTGAACAGTATAGGGAAGGCCCGTTGTCAGTTCCAGCAGGTCTAGAACATCACAGCTGGAGAACATGACTGAGTTCCATCAACCGAAAAAACAAAGCCTCGTATCTGACCTCACACACACACACACACACACACACACACACACACACACACACACACACACACACAGCCTGTGTGGATGTATTATGGGTTAGGTGATCATTTCAAACAGTTCGGTCAGAGAAAACCCACAAAGATGCACGGAGAACATGCCAATTCACACACACACACAGCCTGTGTGGATGTATTATGGGATGTTAGGTGATCATTTCAAACAGTTCGGTCAGAGAAAACCCACAAAGATGCACGGAGAACATGCCAATTCCGCATAAAACAGACAGAACGCTTCATGGAGCCCCCTGCTGGTGAGCACGCAGTAGTGCACATTAAAGAGAGCGGAGAGAGAGGCGCAGTAAATTTAAAATATTTTATTCAGACAGGATTTCAAACTGCACTCTTTAGAAAACGGGTTCTGTTCTGAACAACGGAGCTTCAGTAAAATAAACGCTCTTTATCGCATGGCTTCAGTGTTCCGATGGAAAGCTCTATTTACAACCAGAAAGTTCATGAGCCGACAGGCATCCCGACGGTGGGGGGGGGTGGAGTGGGGCGCGGGGTGGGGTGGGGTGGGGTGGGGGTCACACCCCGACCCACCGCTCGGCATGCCGTCATCTTGAGGGCGGGCGGTGTGAACTCGCGGGGTGTCGAGACGCCTCGCCGGGCCGCGTCCACGGTGGAGTATCGCACGGGGGTATTTACAGACAGACGGTGGGCGGGAGGGAGGGGGGGGGGGGGGCTTGGGGTTATGTGATCTGGTGAGGAGTTTCCAGCATCTCCATGAGGAAGGTGTCGATGGGCGTGTCCCCGATCAGCTTAAAGAAGAACAGATGCTCCAGACACTTGAGGCCGATGGAGCGCAGAGCCGGGAGACGCAGTAAGAGCTTAGCGAACCTGTACACACACACACACACACACACACACACACACACACACACACACACACACACACACACACACACACAGATTTAAGTCCTGACTCCAATAAGACACATGAATCATGTGTATGTTGGGTGTCCGGGGGGGTATATGTTGGAGTCGTGCCCTACCTGCCGGGTTGGTCGGGGTATTTCTGCTTGGTGTAGGACTCCAGCGAGGCGTAGACTTTTTCCCTGAGCATCTCCACCTCCGCTGGGTTCGACAAACCTTTAGCATCTGCACACAGCACGGTCACATCACTCAGCTGCAGAGACCGTCAATAAACACCCCATCAATATATGGTTCGATCGATAGACACCTGATCAATAAACGCCGAATTCACGAACGACCGACCGATGAACGCAGGATGATTGAATAATGGACGCCTGATCAATAAACACCCGATCGATAAACGGCGGCTCAATAAACACCCGATCGATAAGACCAGCCCGATCGACGGTTGCCAGAATCAATGGACGCCCCGAACCGATAAACACCTGATCGATGAAAACCTGATCGATAAACACCTGA
>JAFMOC010001567.1:0-15058 GCA_019802505.1 Corydoras sp. C115
CACACATGTGTGTGAGAATGCTAATGAATAGAAGATGGGTGGTTTTTCACACTTAGTGTGTAAAACCACACATGCAGAGAATCAACATACAAACATGTAAAAATATTAAAACACTTACATACCAAACTTTAACTGGATCACATCCTTAGTCAAACATTTCTACATCTTCTAAAGAGTCTCTTTCATCCTCAATCAACAGTTTCCCTGTTTACCTATATTCTAAGTATATAATGGACATAATTTATAGACCCTTGAAGCTGTCTCTGTGGTGGATTTGAGGCATTTTAGGATTTTAAGAGATTAATAACGGTAAGCCTTCACAAGCAATTGTATTAAAACAAACACATAAATTTCACTAAAATAACACTGTTATAATATTTAAATTGGAGATTGGGTTACATGGTCAAAATGATGACAGTTTTATCTTTAAAATGGTGTATTTGATGACTGTTCATGACAAAAACAAAAAAGAAATGCTAATTCAAATTTACTAGATAAACTATTTAAACGATTTAAAAAACAATTAGATCTGCTGCTGCTGCATTTAGGAGGAATAGAAACATTAGTGTTAATATAGGATACAGCTTGTAGATTTATTATGCAGATCAGATATTAATAACCACATGCTATAATACTTCATTACGACTGATGCAACACAAATATGAATAAATATCATTAATAATGTGACCTGAACACTAGATCTGTTATTAGTGCAGCTTGCTGTCAAGACTGAACAGTGGAATGTTAGGGCTCTCAGTTCACTTGATAAGTTAGTGATATTTGATAGTGAACTGAGACTGAACAGCAGCATTTATGGATTGTCTGAGACCAAGTCTTGACAATAGAACTTCACATTCTTAAAATTTTTACCTGAAATCATTTTGCTCTATGCATATGTATAAGGATAGAACATTCCATAGTAACTGGGAATGCATTGAAATTGTTTTAAAAGATATATATGTGCAGTTGAATTTGTTTAAAGTTTGCATTATTATAACAAAAATGATAGATCTGAATTATCCTGACAATAGTCTATCACAACATTGATATAAAATCCTAAAGTTTGCAAGTCATTTGTTCAGTTTAAATGGTAAAATATAATTCTAGTGAATATAAATATTGTTTTTTGCAGTTGATCTAAGTTTCATATATGCCTAACATAAGAAAGGAAACTAACTGCAGTCAGTCACAGCTGATAGTGCCCCAAAGAAAATCACTTACATGGAATATATCAATCCGCACTCCTATTTTAAGTAATTTCAGTGGGTTTTTTTTTTGGGGAAAAAATAACCCAGATAGTGAAATTTGACAATAGAGGCAGTGTTATACTTGCTGTATTAGGATGGGTCATGTTGGTTTCTTAGTGTTGAACCCACTCTGAACTTTTTATGTTAAGACAATAACAAACAGCTGCTTTGTAATGTCTGTAGATGAGAAAAAACATTTTAATGAAGTAAAATAATATAACAAATACCTGTTATAATAAAAAAAAAAAAAAAAAAAAAAAAAAGGGGGGGGGTGGCGCAGCTTCGAATAACAATCAGGTTTGATGAACTTACAGTATAGTTGGTTTTCTCCATGGCTTCTGACTTGTGGTGTTCTCATTTGTAAGTCGCTTTGGATAAAAGCGTCTGCTAAATGACTAAATGTAAATAATGAACAGTGAAAGTCTTGAAAAGCCGATAAAAAATGCACCTAAGTGTTAAAACGTTTTGATGCTCAACAAGGGAAAACTAGGGGAGGGGAACAAAGGGGAACTGGAGAAATGTGTTATTGCAGATTTTGCAGATGTGTTATTGCAGATTATTAGTGGTTAGCACATTCGCCTCTCAGCACTAGGGATTTCCGGTTTGAATCCCCTTCTGGGTGGAGTTTCCACGTTCTCCCCGTGTCTGTGTGGGTTTCCTCTGGGTTCTCCGGTTTCCTTCCACAGTCCAAAAACATGGATCAAGTCATTTGAGTTCTCCAAATTGCCCCATATAGAGTGTGTATGTGTGAGTGAGTGTGTGCCCAGCACCCTGTCCTGGGTGTATCTGCCCAGCGCCCGAAACATTCTCTTTGGATGGGCATGGGGAACCCTCCCGTGACCCTAATATAGGATAAAGCGCAAGATAACGGATGGATGGAAATCCAATGACTCGGAATCTGCAATAACACATTTGGCACATTATGGCAATAGTTCTGTTCAATAGTTTAAACCAATCAGGGAAGACTTTATAAAAAAAACATTGTAATGCTGTTATTTACATTTCAAATTATAAAATTTTTGAAGAATTTATTATTTCAAAAGTATAATTCTGATTTGTACATTAAATGCCATTCTGAAAACAAAATAAGTGAAAATACAAATAAAAACATTCACTTAAATAAAAAAAATACACCAACAAAATATTTAAAATAAAGAAAAATCTAAACAGCTAAAAATACAATGTAAACTGCTGTAATAGTAAAAACATTATAATAATAAAACACTAAAGTGATCAAATAAATAAAAATAATAATAATTGCGTTATTATAATAGTGTTTAGTTTATTACAGTTTTATTCCACAAGGTGGAAGCAGTGAGTAAAATTCACTGCTTCCACACAGTGTAATTTGAGCTGTCCCTCAAATTACACTGTGCACATTTTATTACATATAGATTAATTAACTTTTAATATAAAATTTGACTTTTAAGCATTTATGTCAATTTATTAAAATGTAAAAATGCGATGTTGGCAGTTGTCACCACAAGATGGCAGTAGTACAGATGTACATTTACAGCACTTAGTTATACAAAAAAGAGAAAGTTTGAACTGGATAATATTTAATAATGAAGTGCAATAATTAAAGCTTTACTTTCTGTGTTTTACACCCTAGATAGTGAACTAATATAAGAAGTGTAGATCTATTTAAGACACAAAGATGCTTCCATAAAGAAAACGCTAGAACAGAATAAACGAGTTAAAAGGAATTCTTTATAGAAATTAAAACGTAAAAAAGCACACAAAAAAGTTGCAACTATTAACATAATATTGAGTTTAACTTTAAAAGTTAAACCACTGATTTTGGAATTAAAAAAGATGAAGGCTGTAAGCTGAATCACTGACTCTTTTGTGTGAATCGACTCAATGAGTCATAAAATCTAGAAGGTTGTAGAGTTTGTTCTACACAGTTCTTTTAATCTGCTCTCTACTGTCATAAGTTTAGATCCATGTTCACATCATTAGCTCTTTTTGGGGATCATGATTAGAACATTGTAAAGCTGCTTTGAGACAATGCACTATTATAAAAAGTGTTCTGTAAAGAAACCTGAAGTAAAACTCTTTGGCATGTTCTCCTGAATGAATGAATGACTGCCGTAAACACAACTGCAGGTATGATGTATAAGACTTTTATCATTGAGGGATAGTTTTGCTTCCTATAAAGTCAACATAATATGACCTCTTAGAATAATCTCAGATATTTAAAAAAGTTTTTAAGTTAATGATAAAAGTGATCAATGGCATGAACGGGGATTGAACCCATGATCTTCAGTTTACAAGACAAACACCTGAGTCATTAGCGAGAGTTTTTACATGAAAAGTACAGATGAAGCATCAGTACAGAAGATGAAGATGCAGGAGACCAAAAAATGAATTCATGAAATCTTAAACCTATGAAGCATTTAATAACCAAATAAAATAAATTTCTACATTTCTGCTAATATTTCTATTTTTCTTTAACTATTTCTTCAACATCCTGCTTCCAGATGTATTTGTATTGAAGATCTCATTGTGTAGTTTTGTTTTTGCTGAGTCTTTAATGCAGATTTATTTCAATGTGTTGTTTAAACAAAGCTAAATAAGATAATAAAGACCTCAAACACACAGGAATGAGATTATGAGATAATCAGCTGTAACAAACATATGTGTAGAGCTGATCAGAGATTTTAACCTGAAACCTCTCACACTCTAAACAAAGATCATCACCCCCAAAATGAAATCACAACAGGACTTTTATTCCTTTTAATTATCTTTAATGTAAATAAGTTAAAATAATTAAGGTGAAATATTTTCAGAAGGTGCAGAATTTGACTGATTGGTTGTTGTATTTGATTAATGCAAAGAAAACATGACAGACTTTTTACTGTCTAAAGAATTTCTTCTGTTGTGCTGCATTTTATAACCACACCCATAACAGCTTAACTAAATAAACAGGTTACCAGGATTCTGACCACATGATGTCAGAAAGGCCAAGCAGTTTATCACTGATGATGTAAATACAATTTTTTGAATGTATTTATAATGTATTATAAAAATCTAAAGGTCTCAGTGAAGAATCCTGCAGACTACAGACTAAATAGATTTTAATTTTTAAACAGTTTATATTTTTAAAGGGTTATGGAAGTGGCGTTGTCCCCACAGAACATGATTAAGTTACACAGTGAGGACTGTCAAGCAAAAATGAAGGAAGTAAAAGTTTTAGTTATGTCTAAGTGATGGGTTTGAGATCTATTGAGGTTTCTGTGTGCAGGTTTGAACTCTACTGACTATGAACTTGTTTGATGTTCATTGTAGAAGTTGGTGGTCTGGAATTGGGAATTGAGAGTCCTTACATTTTAAAGGGTCATGAAAGTAGCGTAGTACCCGAGGAACATGAGTCAGTGACACAGTGTGGACTGTCAAGTGAAAGTGAAGAAAAGATCCACCTGTGCTGTAGTCATGGGAGAGTGATTAAGACATTGAACCTGAAATCTATTGGGGTCTTCCTGTACAGGGTTAAATTTTTCTGGCTAAAGTTATGACTATGTTTCCAATTTGGAAGTGGGTAATCTTACTGAAGATCATGGAAGTGACCTTGTATCCATAGAAAATGAGTCATTTACAGATTGATGCGATGCACCAGAAAGCCATTGACTCACTAGATTTTCAGTTTTTAAAAATTTGTTGATATTCCTAAGGGTTATGGAAAAGTCATTATCCCCACAGAACATTAAGTTACACAGAGAGGAGCGTCAAATGAAAATGAAGGAAGCCACTGTCCTTGTGGTAGTCTTGAGTGGTTAAGGCGATGAAATTCAGTTGGCACCTCCCTATGTAGGTTTGAATCCTCCCAATTACAACTTTAATAGATGTTTAAATTGAAAGTGCACCTTTTGAACGGTTATGGAAGAGACATTCCTGCCCTTTTAAATGTTAATGGAAGTGGTGTAGCACCCGAAGGAACTGAGTCAGTGAAACTTTGAAGACCATCACAAGAAAATAAAGGAGGACCAAATACTGTGGTAGTCATGACCGAGTGGTTAAGGTGATGGACTTGAGATCCGTTGGGGTCTCCCTGTGCAGATTGAAGTCCTGCTGGCTATGAACTCACCAAATTGTTCATTTGAATGTGTGAGATTTTTTTGAAAGGTTAAAGAATTTGTGTTGTACCCAAAAAACATCCATCCATCCATCCTCTTCTGCTTTATCCTTTATTCGGGTCGCTAGGGGGTTCTCCATGCACATCCAGGGGAGAACATCTTGGGCGCTGGGCAGATACACCCAGGACAAGGTGCCAATCTATCACTGGGCACACACTCACTCACACAGACACACTCTATATGGGGCAATTTGGAGAATTCAATTGATCCATGTCTATGGACTGTGGGAGGAAACCAGAGAAGCCAGAGGAAATACACACGGACACGGGGAGAACATGGAAACTCCTCCCAGATTGGGATTCAAACCGGGAATCCCTAGCGCTGAGAGGCGAACGTGCTAACCACTAAGCCACCATGCCGCCCACCCAAAAAAACATGTCTCACTAAAACAGTGAAGACAACTAAGTGAAAATAATGGAAAGCATGTCTTGGCATTAGTCAAGGCCGAGTGGTTAAGGCGATGGGCTTGATATCCATTGTGATTTCCTGTCGTAGATTCAAATCCTGCTGATTATGATCTCACTTGATGTTCAATTTTAAAGCTAGTGATCTTTTTAAAGGGTTATAGAAGTGACGTTGTCCTGACAGAACATGATTAAACTCATGCACTTCAGTGTACAAGATCATCTTACCATCACACATCATTCATTTCTTCATTTAGCAGAGAGTAAATGAATAAACATCCAGAATGTTTCTACCTCTTCTTCTGGTATTTCTACATGTATTTAACTAAGACTCAGGCTCCGACCCCTCATTCCTGCTTCCATATATATTTGTGCTGAATGTCTCATTGTATATGTTTTGGTTTGTGTTGAGTGTCTTAAAAGCAGATCTTTTTTACTGTGTTATTTAAATAAAATTAATTAAGATTTGACTTTGTCTCTTTGTCCTAGGCACCTGTTACATAGGGTTATCAGCCTTTTATATAATTAAACAGTATTACATTATAAAAATCTCAAATAGAATATATTGTGAAATCATGTGATGAAGTGTAGAGATAAAAAAAATGTCATGGGCAGGGTGTTGACTAGTTTCTGCAAATAATTTAAATATATTTTAATCTAAATACATTATTTTAGAATCACTCTGTACCTACAAACTCTCATCCAATGAACTACACTTCTGGATTCCTCTGAGAGAAAATAACAAAAACAATGATAATATGTAACAAGAGATGAAGTTTATAACATTTATTACAGGATTCACTTCTCTTACAATTTCAGCACATCATACATCATCTAAGTAACAGCAACATAAAATAAACTAATAATACTACAGCATAACTGATGATTCACTACATGGGTATTTCATTAAATCAATAAGGCACAAGAGGGGGTGCATTACTGTGAATAATTCACAGAAAAGAAGTGTTGTTGAGACATATATAATACATAAAACGAGTAGATTCGGTCATTGTCTGATTGGCTAAGTCGTTTGTCCAGCCATGAAATAATTGATAATAATGCACACATTTGACCGCTTGACAACGGAAACATGTTGCAGTAAACCAGTTTATTAACAATTTTTCTTTTAGTAAATGCATTTATTTACTATATTTTATTATTGTGTGTGTTTGTTTGTAAAAACACTTCTTGTCCCTGTGGTTTATTCACAATAATGCACGACCTCTCATGCCTTTTTGCTTTATTATGCACAAGCTTGGGTGCATATACATATAACATTATGTGATCAAAATAAATGACTTGGCCTTTAACACCACCATTCAGTATTATTAATAAATGTTAATTTATCCTCAATCACTACTATTATTAATACAGGAATATGGTTTCTCTCCTGTGTGAATGCGCTGGTGGTGTTTTAGACTACCCTGCTGAGTAAAACTCTTCCCACACTGTGAGCAGAAATGTGGTTTCTCTCCTGTGTGAATGCGCTGGTGAAGTTTTAGAGTACTCTGCAGAGTAAAACTCTTCCCACACTGTGAACAAGAATATGGTTTCTCTCCTGTGTGAATGCGCTGGTGAAGTTTTAGATGACTCCTCTGAGTAAAACTCTTCCCACACTGTGAGCAGGAATATGGTTTCTCTCCTGTGTGAATGCGCTGATGACTTTTTAGATGACTCCTCTGAGTAAAACTCTTCCCACACTGTGAGCAGGAATATGGTTTCTCTCCTGTGTGAATGCGCTGATGACTTTTTAGAGTACCCTGTTCAGAAAAACTCTTCCCACACTGTGAGCATAAATATGGTTTCTCTCCTGTGTGAATGCGCTGGTGAAGTTTTAAACTACCCTCTTGAGTAAAACTCTTCCCACACTGTGAGCAGGAATATGGTTTCTCTCCTGTGTGAATGCGCTGATGTCTTTTTAGATGACTCTGTTCAATAAAACTGTTCCCACACTGTGAGCAGGAATATGGTTTCTCTCCTGTGTGAATGCGCTGATGACGTTTTAGATGACTCTGTTCAGTAAAACTCTTCCCACACTGTGAGCAGGAAAATGGTTTCTCTCCTGTGTGAATGTGCTGATGTGTTTTAAGACCAGATTGAGTTGTAAAGATTTTTCCACACTGCACACAGAAAAAGTTTTTTGCTTTGATGCACATACACTGGTGTTTTTTGAATTCAGTCATTTTGGTAAAATTTTCATCACAACTTAAGCAGTTAATTTTCTTCTTGGTCATGTCTTTGTGGGAATGCAGCGAGGTCATGAAGGGTTCTGCTTCTGTTTAGAGAACAATTTGTAAAAGTCAGACAACTAATTCAGAAATTAAACATGTTCATAATCAAACAATATATGAAAATAACTAACCAACAAGTCCTCACTTTTTTTTACCGACAATCAATATGAAAATCATTTAATCAAATGAAGAGCTGAGTTTTTTAATCAAATGAGTAGCTGATTTGGATTTTTTATTTTATTATTTTCATGTATCATGACCCATCACAAACATTTTTTCTGATAATGTATAAATCTATGAGAGTTTCTGTTAAGGTTCATCTTTACTCATATCCAGCATTCCCTCTGATATGTTTTGCTGCCTGGCAATTATTCTAATTGAAAACTTAGAGGTGGGCAGAAAAAAAGAAGTGGGCAGGAATAAAATGTTATATAATAAAATAATTTATTAATTTAAAAATGAGATAATAAAATAATTATCTGAATCAATTTAAATTATTTTACAACATCAATAATGGAACATGGAAATAAAACAAAAATGTATGTGCATGTTTTATGCATATGTGTATTAACCTTTAATTACAATTATTTGAAAAATAATTTTTATTATTTATATAAATAGCACATACAATAAATACAAATTTAGGAATGTAGCAAACATATTTTTGTCCTTTTTCCTTTTCTACATTAAAAATTTCTACTGGACAAAAAACTTAAACTTTAGACAAGATAAAACTGTCATCATTTTGAATATGTAGCCCAATGTCCAATTTACATATTATAACAGTGTTGTTTTAGTCAAATTTATGTCTAAATCAAGGGAACACGTTTTTTCCAACATGCAATATGTAATAAATTTGAACATATTTAAGAAAAAGTTGGGACAATATAAAAATGCAAATAAATTTGCAGTTTTACTTAAATATGAATTAAGAATGAACCCAAGGTTTTTTATGTTTTGTTCAATCAATTTCATTTAATTTTCTTATTAATTCCTGCATTTCTGTCTTACAACACATTGTAAACATAGTTGGCGCCGGTGCAATTCAGGGATAAGGTTTGGAAATGATGTAATGTTCACAGAGGATTGTAATCATGATTTGAATTTTAAAGTGAGAAGAAAAGAGTGGTAGTTCAGTGGTTAGGGCGTTGGGCTATCAGTCTGAAGGTTTCAATCCCAAGTCGAATAATAGGGACTGTTGAGCAAGGTCCCTAAAACCTCATTGCAACAGGGGTGTAGTATCATGTCTGGCTCTATACTTGGATGCGACCAGGTATAAGGTTAATGGCTAAATGATCAATTATAAGTGCAAAGATGAGCAGAAGATCAGCAGCTTGCCAAATTTTTTACTTTTTATATATGAAAACTATTCAAACAATTTCCACAAGTTCAGTGCAGTCACAGCTGATACTGCCTCCTAAAAAAGCACTTACACACAAATGATCAATCAGTGCTCTTATTTAAAGTGATTTCAGTCTGTCTCTGAAAAATATAATTAGTTTAACTTGGAAGTTATACTTTACCTCAACAAATATCACTTACCACAGAAATAGAAAGGTTAGAGCTCCTTTAGGGGTTTAATTGTGACAGTAAACACATCTAACAACTAATTTCTGATAGAAATACTTAAAGTTTCCTAAATTGATTAATTAAAATTAAAGTCCTATTTTAGTCATTACTTACCTTTATCCTTTGTGTCCTAACATGAAGTTGTTTGCAGTTTAGTCTGAGGAGCAAGGCCCATGTGATGGCTTTATAAAAGTTTCAAATTAGTCAACCATTTGGAGCAATTCACAGCCCCACCCACACTATCATTTAACAATATAACTGACATTTCCTCATAATTTCACCTGAAAGCCTTTTTACCCTTTTCATAGGTATAAGCATAAAACATTCCATAGAAACTGAGAATGGTTGGATTAAAATTGGTTTGAAAGGAATACATGTGTTGGAGCATTAACATTCTTATCTACAGTTGGATTTGTATGATGTTTAAAAAATGTTTGTTAATAAAACATTGCATTATTATACAAAAAGGAAAGAGCTCAATTATACTGACAATAATCTACCCCAACTTTGAAAAGATATCCCAAAGTTTGCAAATCAGTTCAGTTTGGTTCAGTGTAAACCTCAGTATATTGCAAAAATTGATTAAAAATCAATAAATGTTTCTTCTCAGCACTTATAGTTAAATATAAATATTGTTGTCTGCAGTTGATGAAAGTTTCAGAGATGCTTTCCAGAACAAAGGAAACTAATTGCATTCAAAGTCCCTTCAAACTAACCAAAACTAATAGCACTTGCACTTAGTGTTTTAATTTTGACAGTAAACACATCCAAGTACTTATTTATTATAAAATACTATACATTTAGTTTTCAAACCGGATTAATTGAAAATAATATTATTTTCTAATTATAACTTACCTTATCTTCTGTGTCCTAAAAAAATGTTGTTGACCGTTTAGTCTGTGGAGCATAGCTTGTGTGATGGCTTCATAAATTTTCCAAAGTAGCCAACCATTTGGGGCAATTTACAGCCCCACCCACACTATCATTTGACAATAGAACTGAGAAGTCTTCAAAATTAGCATAGAACAGCCCAGATCAACTCGGACTGGTTGGATTGAAATTGTTTTGCAAGTTCATGTCTTGAAGCATTAGCATTCCAATGTCTCATAAATACTGTTGTCTGCATTAGGGATGCTTTACAGAACAAAGGAAACTAATTGTAGTCAAATTCACAGCTGATACTGCCCCAAAGAAAAACATGTACATGCAATGTATCAATCAGTGCTCAGAGATTTCTCAAAAAAAAATCTTATTTTGTAGATTTCCTATCTGTAACTCAAGTCACTTAAAAATGTCACCACCACAAATAGCACTTACCACAGCAAGATAAACAAGTTGAAACTACTTTTGAAAGTTTTTAATTATGATGCTACTCAATTAATTAGGCTATTCTTTATGTAAAATTAAAGATACGTTTAATAAATTGCCGTAATTATCTAAACACTAACATACCCCAACTTAATAGCGCTTTCTGTAAAGTCCCCTAAAGAAAGATACAACAGTTGACGCAAGTTAACCCCTTAAGCCAACCCCTCTTTTTTCTACACATTTCCAAATATGCCGTTGCCACAAAATAATGGCTTATTCTTGAACCCCTTTGTCTACAGACAGAATAGAATCACTCTTATTATTACTAATTTAGAAAAAAAAAGTTTTAATGACTCTATTTTATGAATATCTAAAAATAATATGTAAAACAAATGTTGATTGAAAGCTTCAGTAAGCTGTTGCGAGGTTAAAACCCCAGTGAAGTTCTACACACTCACACACACACACACACACACACACACGTTAACTGTATGTACAACAGAAAGACACAATGCTTATGTACTTATTCCTCTGACTCTCTGTCTGTAATGATAGGACTGAATTCTTTCTTCTTCCATTTTCATTCTGTCCTAATGCATTATTTGTGCTATTTTTGTTTTAAATATTAAGAAAAACAATGTTTTGTATATACTATATAAGTGAATAAAAGCTCTGTGCTCAGTGTGTAAACAGACTCCCCTCCCTGTGTTACGACGGGGCGCGCTGTCCGGAAAATGGCGGCGCAGCGCGGCGTGGTGGCGAATCACAGAGCCAGGAGACCAGGTAAACAAACACAAACTGCTCTTTTAATGGCTGAACGCGGGAACGCCGCTAGAATGAGCCGAGAGCTCAATATACAGAGAAGAATCGGTGCAGTGGGAACGCCGCTGCGGACACGATTGCACGTACTGAAAATACGTGAAGACGGACAACCGCGGAAAAGCCGCAGGAAGCCGAACGAACATAAACCACCAAACAAACACCCGACGTGACGTAACACATACACGAAGTATATATGCACACACAGAACACAGAAATGCTGACCTACTGGCAGCTCAGCCGAGATTCCTTAAATCTGCCAGTAGGTCGCCCGTGATTAGGTAGGGCCCAATCCCTGCTCAAGGGGGTGGGTCCTACCTACGGAAGCCCGATACGGCCGAAAACCGAAACACGGGAGGCAGGTGGGAGGGGCCCAACCCTCCCAACCTGACATATCGCCCCCCCAAAACAACCGGGGGGCAAAGGCACCCGGGGACGCCGAAAAGGGAACCGAAAGGGGGCTCGAGGGCAGCGTGGAGACCCCTGGAGTGTGCGGGGACGCCGTGCCAAAGAGTGCGGCGGCACCGTGACCCGTGTGAGGGTGAGGCCGGCGTGCCCTCTCGAGGGTACGGGAACGCCGTGACCCTATGAGAAAGGAAGGGTGATGTGACCTTAGGCGAGTGTGGTGCCAAGCCGACCTGAGGGCACGAGAGTGAAGGAACCCCTTAAGTCTGAGGGGGCGCCGTGACCCCTGGTGTGTGCGCGGAGGACCTGGCCCCCGGTGAGCACGAGGGGAGCCAAAGTCTTTGAGGGTACGGGAGCACCGTGACCCTCTGCGCGCACTAGGGGTGCGGTAATGCCCTAACCCCTTGAGAACCCGAGGAACCGGAGAGACAGGAGGAACCCGGGTCCACACGACCGCTGAAAAGGAACGGGGGAACACCGAATAGACCCGAGTGGACGGAGAACAAAACCCGAGTGTACGGTGAGAAAAAACCCGAGTGGACGCGGAAGTGACCCGAGTGAACGCATATGTGGCCCGAGTGAACGCATATGTGGCCCGAGTGAACGTACATGTGACCCGAGTGAACGCATATGTGACCCGAGTGAACGCCAAACTGACCCGAGTGGACGAATAAGTGACCCGAGTGGACGCCACGGTGAGTCCGGGTGGCTCCATGATCAGTGCAGCCGGTCCAGGGTCCCAAGAGAACATGTCCACCCCAAAAGCTCCTGGTCCGGCGGATCCCTTGTCCAGAGCAGAAGGCCAAGTGTCCTTAGCGGGTGGCAGGTTGTCCACTTTACGGGGCACATAGTCCAGCGCGTTGGTCATATTGATAGAAGCAGGGGTCACACGATCCTGTGCAGAGACCACAGGACTCCACTGCTTCTTCATCCGACCTCTGGACTGACCACGGGCGAATACGCCGAGCGTCATGCCACGACTCCCAGTCTCCCCTTTCTCCGCCACCTGGAAACACAAAGGGAGAACCAGTACCTCGTCCCCACAACGCACATTAATGTCCTGGACAACCGAGACGGAGTCCGAATCCAAGACGCGTGGCGGGGCGAGCGGCGGCACGGCGCGGGGCGCGGCGAGAGGCGGCACGGCCCGGGGCGCGGCGAGAGGCTGCACGGCGCACAGTGCGGCGCGAGGTAGATCCCGAGCAGAGCGGGGAGACTCACTGGACGCGTCCTCCGTGGAGATAGGAGACTCCCACGGAGGAACGTGAACGCGGCGTGAGACGCGAGGTGCAGCGTGAGACGACACAGCAGGAGGCGGCGCAGCGCGTGGTGCAGCTGCGCAGGATGCGGTGCTAGGCGGCACGGCGCGTGGCGTCCCAGCGAGGCGTGCGGAACGGGACGACACAGCGCGAGGCACGCGACGAATCGCGGCGCGAGGCCAAACCCGAGCAGCGAGGGGGAACTCGCTGAACGCGTCCTCCGTGGAGGAAGGAAACTCGCACGGAGGAACGCGAACGCGGCGCGAGGCGCGAGGGGCAGCGCGAGACGACGCAGCGCGAGGTGCAGCTGCGCGGGATGCGGTGCTACACGGCCCGGTGCGGGGTGCGACGCTAGGCAGCCCGGTGCGGGGCGACCCAGCGCGGCGCACGGACCGAGACGACGCAGGACGAGGCACGCGACGAATAGCGGCGCGCGGCCAAATCCGAGCAGTGGGGAAGAATTCACTGCACGGGTCCTCCGTGGAGAGAGGCTCCGACGGAGGACCGGGCGAGGGAACCTGCGCAGCCCACCCCAGCTCGACGAAGGCGTCCTCCGTGGAGTCCAGAAACTCGCACGGAGGAGTGCACGACGACTCCATGGCGGCGCGAAAAAACTCGCTTAGAGGGTGACCCGTGGGGTAGGGAATCTCCCACGGCGGGAGACGCGCGTCGAACGGGTCCTCCGTGGAAAAAGGGTCCAACGGAGGAGCCGAAGACGAGGTCTCCGAGACCCGGAAGAACTCGCCGAGGAAATCCTCCGTGGAGAACGGCTCCAACGGAGGACCGGGGGATGGGACCCGAGCAATGCCCCTCCTCGCTCCAACCTCCGAGGAGCGAGTACTGCGGCGAGAACTAGACGGCGTGGCCGGCGCCAGGCTAAGAAAGCCGATCGCCACAGACGGGGTGTGTGATGGCATGGCTAGTGCCGGGGTAATAAGCCAAAATGCTGCAGCCGGGGACTCGACTAAAGGCTGGGCTAATGCCGAGTTATGAAAGCCGAGGCTGCAGCTGGAGGTTGCGACTATTGGCGTGGCTAGCGCCGGTTTAAATAAGCCTGATACTGCTACTTAAAAGCGGCTATTGGCGTGGCTAGCGCCGATCTAAAAAGCCGAGTGTAGCAGCTGCAAGCACGGCTAAACGCGGTTAGCCCGAAAGCTAACGCGGCACGCGCTAATAAACAAAAAGAAACACGGCCGGGACGAAAGCCGGGAATTGCGGCTGCACGCGAACGCGCTGAAATATAATAAAAGGGTTTGCTTACCCGGAGGAGGAATCCTGGACTCTGCTCCAGTTGTTTGAGGTCAGCATTACTGTTACGACGGGGCGCGCTGTCCGGAAAATGGCGGCGCAGCGCGGCGTGGTGGCGAATCACAGAGCCAGGAGACCAGGTAAACAAACACAAACTGCTCTTTTAATGGCTGAACGCGGGAACGCCGCTAGAACGAGCCGAGAGCTCAATATACAGAGAAGAATCGGTGCAGTGGGAACGCCGCTGCGGACACGATTGCACGTACTGAAAATACGTGGAGACGGACAACCGCGGAAAAGCCGCAGGAAGCCGAACGAACATAAACCACCAAACAAACACCCGACGTGACGTAACACATACACGAAGTATATATGCACACACAGAACACAGAAATGCTGACCTACTGGCAGCTCAGCCGAGATTCCTTAAAT
>JAFMOC010001566.1:0-14023 GCA_019802505.1 Corydoras sp. C115
GAAAAACCCCCAGAAATGCGGGGCCGGTGGAAAAGGCGATGTTCTTTGCCGGGCCCCCTCGCATTTTCAAACCCGTTATCTATGCGATGCGAGGGGCTTGAAACCTTTGTTTCCCTGCGAAAGGTTAAGTCCTCCCACTACAAAATCCGTTTTTTTTTTTATTTTAAAGTTTTTTTCCTCTTTAAAAGTAAGGAAAGTGTTGTTGTACCTACCCCTAAGAGTCAGGGGGGACACAGTAAAATCCCCAAGTAAAAATAGGGAAGCAAATCCCAGTAGTTGTGCTGAGGGGTTAAGGGATGGACTAAAAATCCTTTGGGGGTCCCCCCCGCGCAGGTTCGGCCCTGCTACTACGAGCTTCTTCTTTTTTTAAATGTGGGTCTTTTTGAAGGATTTAAAAGGGGGGTTCTCCCTCTGCACATAAACAATTACATAGATCGATGAAGAAAAAATAAAAGTTAAAACTCTTTTCCCCCTGGAAAAAAAACTGGCTGCGTCCGACGACCCTAATACAGGATGAAGCGGAGATAACGGATGGATGGCAATCCAATGACTCGGAATCTGCAATAACACATTTCACATGTGACAAGCTCTTAGTTTTCTAATCTGTGTTTTCATAGTGACTTATTTGATGTTTTTCAAATGTAGGATTCATTTAAAAGTCAATATAATTTCATACATAAAACTATATGAGTTTATTGTGAAACACTTTTAAACTATATCATTTCAAATCATCATTCTGTCCTGGATTACATGAAGATATAAAAGGTTTAAAGCTTTTGTAGACTGGATTTAAAGTTTATTTTTAAAAGAGACAAATAATTTTATTTCTTAGACATTACGGCAATAGTTCTGTTCAATAGTTCAAACCAATCAGGGAAGATTTTATAAAAAAAAAAACTTTGTAATGCTGTTATTTACATTTCAAATTATAAAATGTTTTGAAGAATTTATATTTCAAAAGTATAATTCTGATTTGTGCATTAAATGTCATTCTAAAAACAAAATAAGTGAAAACACAAATAAAAACATTCACTTAAATTTAAAAAAATACACCAACAAAAAATATTAAAATCTAAACAGCTAAAAATCTAAACAGCTAAAAATACAATGCAAATATAAATTTAGACTTTTAAGCGTTTATGTCAATTTGTTGGTAAAAAATGTAAAAATGGGATGTTGGCAGTTTTCACCACAAGATGGCAGTAGTACAGATGTACATTTACAGCACTTAGTTATAAAAAGAAGTGAAAGTTTGAACTGGATAAACAAATGCATATTTAATAATGAAGTGCACTAAATGCAGTTTAACTTCCTGTGTTTTACACCCTAGATAGTGAACTAATATAAGAACTGTAGATCTATTTAAGACACAAAGATGCTTCCATAAAGAAAACGCTAGAACAGAATAAACGAGTTTAAAAGGAATTCCTAATAGAAAATAAAACACAAGTGACAACTATTAACATAATATTGAGTTTAATAAAAAAAGTTAAAGAAGTGATTTATGATAAAAAAAAAAAGGTTGAAGGCTGTAAGCTGAATCACTGACTCTTTTGTGTGAATCGACTCAGTGAGTCATAAAATCTAGAAGGTTGTACAGTTAGTTCTACACAGTTCTTTTAATCTGCTCTCTACTGTCATAAGTTTAGATCCATGTTCACATCATTAGCTCTTTTTGGGGATCATGATTAGAACATTGTAAAGCAGCTTTGAGACAATGCATTATTATAAAAAGTGTTCTGTAAATAAACCTGAACTAAAGCTCTTTGGCATGTTCTCCTGAATGAATGACTGCAGTAAACGCAAGTGCAGGAACATGAGGCTTTTATAAAATCATTCTTCAATAATAACAGAGCAGAGGTTTCTAAAGAGCTTAACCAAAAACAGAGAGGAACAGACAAGTTACAAACAGAGTAAGAACATGATTTAATTCTTAAACAGAAACAGGATCAAAATCAGATCAAAGCAGTTTTACAGAACCCCAGGGCTTTGATTCTCACTGTGGCTGTTAGAGAAATAATGTAGCTTTAAGTTTTTTCTTGTTACACAACTTTCCATCCATCCATCTCTTATCTGACACTTATCTAGGTCCGGGCTGGGTAACCTAAACAAAGAAGCCCAGGCATCCCTATCCTCAGCTACCTTCCAGCGCTTCAGGAGGCACACCGAAGCGCTTCCAGGTTCATTTTGTCATCTTGAGTGTTAAACACCTTCATTAAAGGCAGACAAGTTACAGAGTAAGTACAATACTTAAGTTTTAATCAGTAACAGGATCAGTTTAGAAAAAAAAAAACAGTCAGTCAGATTAAAATATAGGATCACCTTCATTAATGACTTGTACAGTGTATGTACTAATCACCATAGTTTATTGATTTAATATCTTATGTCATTAAGAGATTATATTGCTTCCTATTAACTTAACTAAATTTGATCTCTTGGAATAATATGAGATAATTAAATGTGTTTTAAGTTATTGATAAAGTGATTAAAGGCATGAATGGGGATCGAACCCATGATCTTTGGTTTACAAGACCAATGCCTTACCACTTGGCCACCACGCCCTCACTGTGTAACATTGAATAATGAGAATCCTGATGAGAAGTGTTATGTTGTGTGTTGTGTGTTATTATAGGACAGAGACTTTAGGATTTTATTCTGATGAAAGTTGTTAAATGAAAATGTTTTCCTGCAGCTCTAGAAATAATAATTTAACAGTGAAGTCAAAAAAGTACAGTACAAAAGTGTATTATTCACCTTCTGTTGATTCTACTGATACAAAATATCTAAATATGTCTTTATGAGGAAGCGTTTTTAATGTGAATAAGGGTAATAAACTATTCCTATATTTTTAAACATTAAATTTAAAGGAGTTAGTTACTGGTTACCTCTGTTTGGTAGTTTTTAACGGCTTTAATCTGCAGGTGTAGATGAAATTAATGCAATATTCAGCCTTATAATCCATTGAGTTTGACAAATAGAACATCCAGTTTATCTGTCAAAATAAATACGTTGTCCTCTCAGTTTTCCCTCGTTTAGCATCAACACGTTTTAGCACTTTAGGTGTATTTTTTTTCGTCACCAGTGGGTGCTGTCTGCTTATTGAGACTCATTGTTCATCTTGTTCGTTATTTAATGTCATTGTAATATCTTTTTAAAAATTTGTTTTTAGTTTTCATCAGATCCTCTTTTAGGTTTGTATAATGTTAAATTCTGATGTGGGTGAGAGGTCACATTGATGTGTTTCAAAATGTAGGATCCATTTATAATTTAATGTAATTTATACATAGAGGAAAATATATCAGTTTTTACAAAACACTTTTAGATTGTGTCATTTCAGTATCATGGGCGTTGTTCTGGATTGCATCAAAATATAAAAGGCTAAAGGTCTGCTCTGGATTTAAAGACTGCTGAAATACTGCTGAAATACTAAACCACTAATAATAATAAAACACTTTATTTATACACAAACGCTTGACTTAAACACACAAAAAAATAATTGATTTATTGTGTTGTGCTAACCATTACACCATGGAAGCACCAATCAAGAAAACATGATCAAGAATGTTGGTTCTGTTTACAATCCACATTATACAGCTTTTAAAAATATTCAATAAAGTTCTGGCATTGTCTGCTGCATCCAATCTTTTCTTTTGATTTTATTTGTCCAGTATACATGTGAACGGTAATTGTATTTTGAACAAGACAGACAAAAAACTTCACTCTGTGAACTTCTGCCGAAACCCGGGTTCGAACCAGGGACCTTTAGTCTAACGCTCTCCCAACTGAGCTATTTCAGCACAAAAGTGGTAAATTAATTAGCAACATAATGCTCTAAATAATGATTGATGTAAAAATACAGTTTAGTGGAAGAAGATTATAGTAAGTTAAAAAGGTTAATGCCTTTTATTTTTATTATAAGACATTTTAGAAAACACCTTTACAGGCCAACACTGGCTCCACCAAAATTTGAAATAGAATCAGATAGAATAGAATGGCTTCAAAGTCCAGAGTGCTAACCATTACACCATCAAGAAAGAACCACAGGTAACGAATGTCAGTTCTGTTTACAATCCTTATCATAAAATTTTATTTTAAAGCTGATAAGAAAAAAGTAAGCTATTATTTGCTGTATCCATTTGTTCATTAGATTTTGACAATGCATACCACGTTGTCAAGTTCAGTTGTAACCCAGAATCAAACCAGCAAACAAGATCCAAGGGCGTTCGCTCCTCTCGTAGCAAAGTTCAAATGTTGGTGGAATTTAGGGAGAACTGTCTTGAGATTCACATGGTTGAAATCTTCAGCGACAATAAACAGTCCATCGGGATGTGTATTTTGAAGTCCGCTGATAGCGCTGTACAGTTCACAGAGCACGTCTTTAGCGTTAGCAGCAGGTGGGATGTAAACACTGATGATCAGTACTGTAGTGAATTCTCACGGTAAATAAAAAGGTCTGCATCGGACGATCATGAACTCCACTAACAGTGAGCAGTAGCTGGAGATTAGTACAGAGTTCTTGCACCATTCTGTGTTGATGTAAACACACAGTCCGCCGCCGCCAGTCTTACCGCACAGGGTTGAGTTTCTGTCGGCTCGAAACGCTGTTAGTCCGCCTAAATGAATGGCAGCGCTCAGCTACGTCTTGGTGAAAACAAAGACGCAGTAGTCTCTGGATTCTCGTCGCGTAGTTCTCTGAAGTCGGATGCAGTCCATTTTATTTTCCAGGGAGCAGATGTTTGAGAGCAGAATGGACGCGAGAGCTGGTTGAGTTGGCTTAGAAGTTAACCTAGCACGAACTTCAGCCCGCTTGCCGCGTTTTTGTTTTCTTGAACACTGCTTGCGATGCCCCCATCTTCGGCTATCGGCTTCAGACGAGGGCGCGGGCCTGGTTTCCGTAGCAGACTGAGGCTGCGTAGCGTGTGCATAACTTTTCAAAGAGGATACTAACTTTAAAATCGAAAACTCTGTGAGCTCGTAGTCAGCAGGATTTAAACCTGCACGGGGAAACCCCAATGGATTGCAAGTCCATCGCCTTAACCACTCAGCCACGACTACTGCTAACATCATGATGCCGTTATTTTCACTTTTCGATCTTCACTGTATCAGTGATTCACATCGTATCAGTACAACAACACTTCCATAATCCTTCAAAAAGACCACTAACTTTAGAATTGAAAAGTCATGGAAGCATTGTTGTGCTTACAGCATGTTATTCACTGACACACTGAAGATCCACGACAGGCTGTGAGTGCGTAGTCGGCAGGATCTGATCCTGCGCGGGGAGACCCCGATGGACTTCTAGTCCATCGCCTTAACAACTCGGCCACAACTACTGCTGAGTTTTTATATTTTCACTTTTCGATCTTCACTGTATCAGTGATTCACATTGTATAGGTTCAACAACGCTTCCATAACCCTTCAAAAAGACCACTAACTTTAGAATTGAAAAGGTTGTGAGTTCATAGTCGACAGGATTTGATCATGCGCAGGGGGCTCCCAAAGGACATCAACATAAGCACACAGCAACGATCACTGCTGAGCTCTTGCTTCCCTTATTTTGACTTGGCGATCTTCACTGTGTCAGTGACTTTTCGTATAGTTACAACAACACTTCCATAAATTTTCAAAGAGGCCAATAACTTTAAAATCAAAAAGACCACTAACTTTAGAATTGAAAAGGTTGTGATTTCATAGTCAGCAGGATTTGAACATGGCCAGAGTGATCTCGAAGGATTCCTAGACCATCACCATAACCATAACCACTCGAACATGACTACTGCTTCCCTTATTTTCACTTGGCGATCTTCAGTGTGTCAGTGAATTACATGCTGCAAGTACAACAACACTTCCATGACCTTTCAAAGAGGCCACAAAATTTAAATATGAAAAGGCTGTGAGCGCGTAGTCGGCAGGATTTGAACCTGCACAGGGAGTCCCCAATAGATTGCTAGTCCACCGTCTTAACCACTCATCCACGGCTACTGCTGTGTACTCGCTTCCTTTATTTTCACTTAGCGATTTTCACAAGGAAATTTGTAAGGTTACTTGTAAGCAGTAAAAAATATTCATCACTGTCGATCCATTTGGCAATGATTAGCTTTCAAATAAAAAGTCATGTGAATAAAAAGTCATGTTCATACAAGATCCATATATGCATAGATGCACTTTGTTTAACAGGTGGGTGTGGTTATAGTTCTTACATACACCTCTTGGTGCTACTTGGACACATCATCAGTGATGAACCCGAGGTCATGGGGTGTTTCGGGTCTTTGATCATCAAACACCCTACCTCGGGCGACCCAGTCGTGGGTGATCAGCCCCCGACTTGTGTCCAAGTGGCCCACTACTCCACGGATCCCCCCTCCGGATCCATAGCCATCTTGAGGCTTTCTCCGCAGCCTCTATGATGTTCCTGATGGCTAGTTTGCACAGCTGACCTTTTACTCCAAAGACTTTTAGGGTGCGGGGTAGTGACTGGCCAACAAAACCCCGACACCCTACCTCAACTGGTTCACATCGGGCTTTCCAGCCATTACTCCTGCACTCCGTCACCAGCTCAGCATACTTAGCTCTCTTTCGTTCATTTGCCTCCTCTATTCGGTCTTCCCAGGGGACAGTAAGTTCGACCAGCACCACTTGCTTTGTAGACTCTGATATTAGTAACATGTCTGGTCGAAGTGCAGAGGCTATGATGTACTCTGGGAACTTGAGCTGTCTTCCCAGGTCGACTTGGAGCTTCCAGTCCCGGGCAGTGGTGAGAAGGACTCACCACTGCCCCTCCAGAGGAACCTGACTGATGTTGTGCCTTCTCTCCCGCTCTGACAAACGTGATGGTGTGTTTGGGAGTATGTTGGTACCTGCAGTTAGAGATTGCTGAGCTGAGCGTATCTGCCAGCGCCCTGAGGACCTGGTCATGACGCCAGCGATACCGCCCCTCCCCCAAGGCCTTTGGGCAGCAACTGAGGATGTGCTCGAGGGTGGCTCTTTTCTGGCACAGCTGACATGCCGCAGTGTCTGCTAAGCCCCAGCACTTCAAGTTGGTTGGACTAGGGAGCACGTCATACACGGACTGAATAAGGAACTTAATGTGCAGGGGTTCGAGTCTCCAGAGCTCTGGCCAGGTGACTTTACGCTGCTCAGCATGCTCCCACCTTGTCCAGGCACCTTGCTGGTGCATAGCTACCATCTTGACTCGCCGATCTTCCTCTACCTCTGCCCTTATCTCGTCCTGTACCATTTGCCGCTTCTCCCTTCCTCTGACTTTGTCATAACGGGGCTTAGAAAAGCAGCCAAGACCTGCGCGGCCCACTGCAATATTGCCTACCAAGATGTTGTGCTGTAGCCTTGCCTCTGCTCTGTCAACAGCTTCCTGAGCCTTCCACTTCGTCCCAGTTTTCACTCGAATTCCTGCTGTAGCAACTTTTCTGTCTGAGGAATCCCGGTACATCATGAGCTCCCTAGTGCGTGTAACCTTGAATTCCTCTGATAGGCCACTAAATGGAAGCTGCAGCATGGTGGAATGGCCGTACAGAGCGATGCTGCTAAGGGATCGAGGAAGCCCAAGCCACCTACGGAGAAACTGGCTGATGTTGCGTTCTAGCATCTCCACCGTTGATATGGGCACCTCGTAGACAAGCAGGGGCCAAAGGAGTCTTGGCAGAACTCCGTGCTGGTACATCCAGGCTTTGAATTTTCCTGGTAGCCCCGACTTATCTATTGCTGTGAGCCAAGATGTCAGTTCTACCTTGGTTTTCTGGAGTACCTCTGAGTCCCTCATGGAGCTGTTGAAAACCTTGCCCAGGCTCTTGACCGTTTTTTCTGTCACCGTTGGAATTGGGGTCTCTCCTATGGTGAAGCGGTACCGGTCGGCCACTCTGCCTTTCTTCAGGACCAGAGACCTAGACTTGGCGGGCTTGAAGCTCATTCTCGCCCATGAGATGAGCCGCTCCAGCCCCTGAAGTAGCCATCTGCAGCCAGGAACAGAGGTTGCCGTCACCGTTAGGTCGTCCATAAATGCTCTTATGGGGGGCTGCCGAGTGCCAGATCTTGACAAAGGGCCCCTACATTCCACCTCAGCTGACTTAACAATCATGTTCATCGCCAGGGAGAAGAGTGGCACTGATATAGTGCAGCCTGTTATAATACCCTTCTCTAGGCGTTGCCAGGCAGATGTAAGTGATCCTGATGTTACTCTCAGCTGGAAGTTGTTATAATAGTCCAGGATGAGGTTGGTGATCGACACTGGGACATGATGTTTTGTCAGTGCTGTTTCAACGAGCTTGTGGGGAATGGATCCATAGGCATTTGTGAGGTCCAGCCAGAGCGTTGCCAAATCCCCTCTGCTCTCCCTTGCGTCGCGGATCAGCTGCGATACCACACCTGTGTGCTCTAGGCATCCCGAAACACCTGGGACTCCTCCCTTCTGAACTGACGTGTCTATGTAGCCATTCTTCAAGAGGAAGTCTATGAGCCGTTGGGACACTATCTTGAAGAAGATCTTCCCTTCGACACATAGCAGTGAGATGATGCGAAACTGCTCGATGTTACTTTCCTCCTCTTCTTTTGGTATCCAGACTCCCTCTGCAGACCTCCACTGATGGCAACCTTTCCCCTACGCCAGATCACCTTCATGATCTTCCATAGTCGAACAAGGAGTTTGGGACACTGCTTGTAGACTCTATATGGGACTCCACTGGGCCCTGGGGTAGCTTGATCTTGCGGCCATCACTGCTTCTTTTGACCTCTTTTAGGGTGGGCTCTGTGGTGTTGAACTGTTACCGTGGGCTCTGGAGGCTTTACCAGAGCCTCACATGGGCCAAGATCTTGTTTCTTGAGGGATCGCTAAATGTGATGTTGAGGTGCTGATTGATCTCCTCCACAGGACACTTCAGGTTGCCGCTTTTCTTCTGCCCCAGAAGTCGCTTTGTGAAGGTGAACGGATTGGTTATGAATGCCTTACGCTTCTTGGCTCTCTCCTTTCCGTTCTTTCTGTGCCATTCAGCTCTCCTGAGTGTGACTAGCTTTCTTCTCAGGATCTGTCTGAGCTCAGATAAGGCAACTCTCTCCTCCTCCTTTGCTGCCATGTACTGGCGTTTCAATATCTTCAGCTCCTGCCCTCCTCAGGGAGACACTCACCTTCTGACTTAAAGCCTCATTTATACTCCCTCTGCGTACGAAAATGTGTGCGTGCGTTTCGTGCGTTATAACAGTTACTGCCCACATACTTCCTTGCGTCAGCTCCGTTGATATGGTTGTTCAACACTACATCCATTAGAGGGCAGTTTAGAGTAAAAATCAAACATGGCGACGGCGGAGGAACTTATTATTTTTTACATACTGCGAAAAAGACAAAAAAGGCAGCATAGACGGCGGTGGTCTGTGAGGCCACTGAATATGTCGCAATATTATGATGGAGAATTTTATTCACTTGTCCGCCCAATGAGGGAAATTGACGACGAACGTCATTTCCAGTACTTTCGGATGTCTGCCAGGGCATTCGATAACCTGCTTTGCCGGTTGCCCCGCACATCAGGCATGAGAACTCGCACAGTGCGCCTGTGAGTGAGGCAGAGCGATTAGCTGTCACCATCCGTTTCCTCGCTTCAGGAATCAGCCAGCAAGCTCTCGCAGCAAGTTTCAAGTTGGGTTCTGCAACTGTGAGCTGCATTATCAAGGAGGTGTGTCAAGCTATATGGAGTGGGCTCAGTGATCAGTTTGTGGCTTTCCCCAAGGGAGAACAGTGGGAAGTAATCAGGAGACAGTTTTGGGAGCTATGGAATTATCCCAACTGTGTCGGGGCAGTTGATGGTAAACACGTGAGAGTGAGAGCCCCAGCTAACAGTGGCAGTAGTTTTTATAACTACAAAGGTTACTTCAGTTGACTTAATTAGAATACAAATGCATGTGTGAATACAAAGGTTTCAGATTTGTTGACATTGGAGCTTATGGCAGAGACAGCGATGCTGGAGTGTTTTCAAGGAGCCACTTTGGATCCAAGCTTATCCAGGGCAAACTTCGTCTTCCACCCCCAGCTCCTTTACCAGGGACTGAAATCAAATTATCTACCATCGTTTTTGTGGGTGACGAAGCATTTCCACAGAATATGAACCTGATACGACCATGTTCAGGTAGGTGAACCTCTGATTTGGTTGACAAAATTCTTTTGATACTCACCTTTTAATAGAATTACATTAATTAATCTAGCATTGATGAATTTTAAAATTATCATAAACATTAAACACTGATTAGTGTTTGTTCATAATGTAATGAGTAAGGTACTTTTTTTTAACTTGTCTTAACAGGGTCCATTCAGCTCTCCTGAGTGTGACTAGCTTTCTTCTCAGGATCTGTCAGCTCAGATAAGGACTCTCTCCTCCTCCTTTGCTGCCATGTACTGGCGTTTCAATCTATCTTCAGCTCCTGCCTCAGGCTGACTGAGTGGAGAATGCTTTTGGCATACTTGCTGCAAGGTGGAGAGTTTGTGGAAGGGCCTGCGAGTGTTCCATTGAAACAGCAATGGACATCACCAAAGCATGTGTTGTCCTGCATAACTATCTATGTGATGCAGATCAGTTTCAGCCAGAAACTGACCGGTACATCACCCCTGCACTGATGGACACTGAGAGTCTACCTGGAGAATGGAGACAAGTGGTTCAGGGAGACACCACCTTCTTGACTCTACTCATTTCAGTGCTGCTAGAGCAACACGGGATGGAATGGCTGTTCGGGAACGCTTGAAAGAATCATTTTCTGACGGATGAGGGAAGGGTTCCTTGGCAAGAGGCTGTCATCCAGCGTGAGAAAATTACAGACAGAAAATGTGAGTGAGACAGAGTGATTAGCTGTCACCATCCGTTTCACATCGCTTCCAAAGTATTGATCAGGAATCAGCCAGCAAGCTCTCGCAGCAAGTTTCAAATTGGATTCTGCAATTTGCTGCATAAAGTAAATTATGAGGTGTGGTGCTATATGGAGTGGTCTTTCAAAGTATTGGACTAAGTCCCCAACATAAACAAAGGAAGCAATCAAAAAACGTTTTTTAATGGTAAAAACTGCAATTGTAAACAGAACAATGTGAGCTGCTGTAAAAATAAATAAAGTGCAAAAACTAGTTACAGTATTTACAGCTTATGTAAATAAGTCACAAACAAAATCAAAATGTTATCTCCAATCAAAAATAAAGTGCAAGCTCCAGTAGTGCAAACATTATAAACAATCAATTTTAACATACCCTTACAAAATAAATAATAAAGAAATAAATCTGGCATATATTGAAAACAAAAACTTGTATTCTGAATCTAAGGCTTTAAACCTATTTCCTTAGTGTTTGGTCTACTCATAACAAAGCATCAGTTGCTGTATTTCTTTGACTAGCCATTTAGCATCAGGTTCAGGGAGCTGTAGCAAGAATGTGTTCAGGTATGCAGTGAAAGTTGTATACATGTTTTTGTTTGCCTGTGTCTCCTTCCGAATGTCTTCCAATCTTTGGAGTAGTGCAGCGTCAACTGGATTTAGTTCCTGGCTTCGCTTTCTCTTCTTTTTCTCTTGCGAGGATGTCCCAGGTACATTAGGGGCTGTTCCATCAGAGGAAGGTAATGTGTCTGAGTTTGATGCAGTTGAAGATAAATGGCTGTCAGTTTGCAAAACAGAAGCACTAGCCTCCCCATCATCTTCTGTTGACTAGAATATAGAATACAAATGCAATAGGTGTGAATCAATAGGTTCAAAGGTGTTGTAAATTCATACTGATTAACTCAATATAAAAATGAATAACTATAACGCAGGAGTGTATCAACAAACATTTTTATATTTAAATCCTATACGAGGAAAACCAAATTATCTACCATCTTCATTCAAGACAAATGAATTAGTTATCTATTATATAATATACAATATATTAGGTGGAAGCAATACATACCGTGTCATTATTTGGGTAATTGGTCGCAGTTGGTCGGTGATTAATATAAGCCTTCAGCCTCCCTAGACGCAGAAGAACTGGTGGATTGATCCCATCGGCAGCATCTCCACTTCGCTTGCTCATGGACTTGTTGTGGGCTCGAACAAATCGGTCTCGCACAGACCTCCACTTTTCCTTCGCCACGGTCCAACTCACACCCAATTCCTTTCCAATGTCCTCCCAGCTGTTTTGTAACAATTGTTTGTCCCTGTGCCCCGGCGAAGTAAAATCATATAAATGATTATAATTGCGAACCAACTCGCACAGCTGGTCTTCAAAAAGTTCCGCAATGTTTTTCTTCTTCTTCGTGTACATATGGAAGTGGTCGCATCATGCACTGCCCCCACGGTTTCCAGTGGTATTGCTTCGTCCTGTCCGCATCCGCAAGCTTTCAGAAAACATGCAAATTACGCACGAAATGAACGCAGAGTACAGACAAAAGGCTCCGTCCGTATCCGTCTCCGTATTTAACGTTGAGCATAAATGAGCCTTAAGTTCTCGCCGGTTGGGTCTCACTGGCTGTCTATTCCCAAGCCTCTCTGTCACCCCGAACCGTTCGGCTCCAATGGATGTTATGAGAGTGCACATAGCCTGCAGTTTGTGATCCACACTGCCCTTCGCTGTTGTTTCCATGATCTTGTCTATATCCATGTCCAGCTGAAGCCACTCCTTGTTGTTGGCGGCAGGCCACTTGACCCGACGTGAATTTGGATTTCCACTCTGCGGGAGTACTGGTGCAGCTCGGAGGTTCCGGGCACTGTGGGGATATTCCGGGCCTGGCTCCTCCTCCGTCTGATCAGGGTCTGTGACGAGCACCTTGTCTAACGTGCTGGTCACTACACCTGTGCGTTGCTTCACCTGACCTCCCTTCAGACAGGCCATCTTGGTCTGATGGATTTTAAGATCAGTCGGGTTTTTGCACACCTTGCCGCCGATGCAGACTGTGCTCGTTGTCGGTTGTACATTATCAAAGGTTGTTGCCAGTAGATCAGTCTTGGGATTCTCATTCTCCCCCCCTCTCGGGAATCCCTGGGGGTATGGTTCAGAAGGGTTCTTTGTAGCTTGTTTTGGGTGCTCCTTCACAGGAACAGCAGCTAGGGGTGCTAACCCTTGCTGCCCCGGGTGCCGTCTTTCCGTGCTGTCAACTGACTCTCCAGTTGTCACCACCCTATTCATGGTTGTCAACCGGCCTTTCCCGGTGGCCACTGGCAAAGCCAGACATAACAGTTCTTACATACACCTCTTGGTGCTACTTGGACACATCATCAGTGATGAACCCGAGGTCATGGGGTGTTTTGGGTCTTTGATCATCAAACACCCTACCTCGGGCGACCCAGTCGTGGGTGATCAGCCCCCGACTTGTGTCCAAGTGGCCCACTACTCCACGGATCCCCCCTCCGGATCCATAGCCATCTTGAGGCTTTCTCCGCAGCCTCTATGATGTTCCTGATGGCTAGTTTGCACAGCTGACCTTTTACTCCAAGGACTTTTAGGGTGCGGGGTAGTGACTGGCCAACAAAACCCCGACACCCTACCTCAACTGGTTCACATCGGGCTTTCCAGCCTTTACTCCTGCACTCCGTCACCAGCTCAGCATACTTAGCTCTCTTTCGTTCATTTGCCTCCTCTATTCGGTCTTCCCAGGGGACAGTAAGTTCGACCAGCACCACTTGCTTTGTAGACTCTGATATTAGTAACATGTCTGGTCGAAGTGCAGAGGCTATGATGTACTCTGGGAACTTGAGCTGTCTTCCCAGGTCGACTTGGAGCTTCCAGTCCCGGGCAGTGGTGAGAAGCCCTCCAGAGGAACCTGACTGATGTTTTGCCTTCTCTCCCGCTCTGACAAACGTGATGGTGTGTTTGGGAGTATGTTGGTACCTGCAGTTAGAGATTGCTGAGCTGAGCGTATCTGCCAGCGCCCTGAGGACCTGGTCATGACGCCAGCGATACCGCCCCTCCCCCAAGGCCTTTGGGCAGCAACTGAGGATGTGCTCGAGGGTGGCTCTTTTCTGGCACAGCTGACATGCCGCAGTGTCTGCTAAGCCCCAGCACTTCAAGTTGGTTGGA
>JAFMOC010001569.1:0-7500 GCA_019802505.1 Corydoras sp. C115
CGGGGAGAACACGGAGACTCCACCCAATGAAGGATTCGACCGGGAATCCCTAACGCTGAGAGGAGAACATGCTAAAACCACTAAAAAAGCCCCATGCCCGCCCTGGATTTAATTCCGATCCATCTACCCATACCATTATCTTCCGCGCTTTATTATGGGGCAGATTAGAGCATACAATTTAAACCTTGAATACATGTATTTTGGAACTGCGGTTGAGAGGAAACGGCACTCACTCACACCACACACACCACTATATGGGGCAAATTTGGAGAACTCAATTTGACTTTGATCCATGTTTTTTGGGACTGTTGAGGAAAGCGGTAGCAACCCGGAAGGAACCCACCGCGGACACTGGGAGAATCATGGAACTCCACCCCAGATGGGGATTCGGTGTAACCGGGAATCCCGAGCGCTGAGGAGCAGGAGACAGTGTCCCAACATCCTGCTTGCGGCTGTTTATAAGTTGTGTTCTGTAATTTGGCCACTAGAGGGCATTGTTTTGCTTAGATTACATTGTGGAAGAGCAGATTATTCAATTATTATTGATCAATAACCTTGATTTATTTTTAACATAATGAGAACACGGAAACTCCACCCAGATGGGGATTCGAACCCGGGACTCCCTAGCACCGAGAGGAGAACATGCCAAACCACCAAGCCACCGTGCCGCCCCGGATTTAATTCCGTTAATTTAATTACATTTATTCATTCATTATCTTCCGCTTTATCCTCTATTAGGGTCGCGGTGGGGTTCCCCATGCCCATCCAGGGGAGCAGGTAGGAGAGAGAACTTTCCGGCGCTGGGCAGATACACCCACGGACAGGGGGCAATCCATCGCTGGGCCCACACTCACTCACTAACAACACACACACACTCTATATGGGGCAATTTTGGAGAGAACTCAATTCGCTTGATCCATGTTTTTTGGACTGTGGGAGCGGGGAAACGCGGAGAAACCCGGAGGAAACCCACGCGGACACGGGGAGAACATGGAAACTCCACCCAGATGGGGATTCGAACCGGGAATCCCTAGCGCTGAGAGGAGAACATGCTAAACCACTAAGCCACCATGCCCACCTAATTTAATGTAATTTAATGTAATTTAATTTAATTTAATTTAATGTAATTTAATTTAATTTAACGAAGGCACCTGTCCGGCAGCGCCCGTTCTTGAGGGGTGAGCCGGCCGGGAGGACCGGGAAAGGCCACAGGAAGTCGTTATGGAGACATTTGAGGGCGGAGACGAAGTCCACCACGCGGGCGACGCGCGTCCGCTCGCGGGTGAGCCAGCCAATCAGCTCGAAGCCCAGCTGCGCCGAGAAACAGCCGAGGTCCTTCAGGCGGA
Source organism: Corydoras sp. C115 (assembly GCA_019802505.1). Taxonomy (NCBI): domain Eukaryota; kingdom Metazoa; phylum Chordata; class Actinopteri; order Siluriformes; family Callichthyidae; genus Corydoras; species Corydoras sp. C115. The sequence goes on from JAFMOC010001569.1 coordinate 1,347, forward strand.
TCTGCTCGAGCAGGCGGCGGGCGTGCCGCCATACAACATCATGTCGATGTACATGTTCTCCGCACTTTCAGTCTCTTTACTGTGGACACACACACACAACACACACACACACACACACACACACACACTTAATAAATAAGACCGTGGGCTGTGGGGTGATTAATCAGAGTCAGGAGGTTCCACACACCCTCTAGTGGAGGGTCCTGAGGGCATGCTGAAGGTCTTTTGGAGGTTATATTTCCCCGCCGGGACGTTCTCCGCCGACTGAGACAGGCTGATGCTGCGATTCCGGAAGAACTCGAACCCGCCGGTCGAGCTCGGTTCCTGAAGACGACAACGAGAGACGTTCCGACGTTAGATCCACCACCCGAATCCGACCTGAACTGTGGTGGCCTCAACTGTTACGATTAACTTAACTGTTACACACACACACACACACTCTATATGGGGCAATTTGGAGAACTCAATTGACCTTGATCCATGTTTTTGGACTGTGGGAGGAAACCGGAGAACCCGGAGGAAACCCACGCGGACAAGGGGAGAACATGGAAACTCCACCCAGATGGGGATTCGAACCAGCGCTGAGAGGAGAACATGCCAATCACTAATCCACTGTGCCACCTTCGCACACACACTATATGGGGCAATTTAGAGCACACAATTTACCTTGAATCCGTGTTTTTGGACTGTGGGAGGAAAGCACACACTCACTCACACACACACAGACACACTCTATATGGGGCAATTTAGAGCACACAATTTACCTTGAATCCATGTTTTTGGACTGTGGGAGGCAAGCACTCACTCACTCACACACACACACACACACACACACGCACACACACGCACACACACGCACACACACGCACACACACGCACACACACGCACACACACGCACACACACTCTATATGGGGCAATTTGGAGAACTCAATTGACTTGACCCATGTTTTTTGGACTGTGGGAGGAAAACGGAGAACCCGGAGGAAACCCACGCAGACACGGGGAGAACATGGAAACTCCACCCAGATGGGGATTCAAACCAGTGCTGAGAGGAGAACATGCCAATCACTAATCCACTGTGCCATCTTTGCACACACACTATATGGGGCAATTTAGAGTATACAATTTACCTTGAATCCATGTTTTTGGACTGTGGGCGGAAAGCACACACTCACTCACACAGACACTCTATATGGGGCAATTTAGAGCACACAATTTACCTTGAATCCGTGTTTTTGGACTGTGGGAGGAAAGCACTCACACACACACACACACACTCTATATGGGGCAATTTGGAGAACTCAATTGACTTGATCCATGTTTTTTGGACTGTGGGAGGAAACCGGACAACCCGGAGGAACCCCACACGGACACGGGGAGAACATGGAAACTCCACCCAGATGGGGATTCGAAGCGGGAATCCCTAACGCTGAGAGGAGAACATACCAACCACATGGTAAATCTATTGTAGAAACATTTTGGAGAGGTCACCTGACTGGTCGGGGTGGCCGGCGGGGTCTCGCTCTCCCCTGACCCGATGGCTTTGAGGAAGCGGATCATGTGACGACAGAGGTCCCACTTTCCCTGCTCCAGCGCCGTATTAAAGAGGAGGGTGGCGTGCTGACGGCTCACGGCCGGGGCCTCCATGTTCTAAAAGAAAGTCATAAGAACGTAAATACTATTAATAACAATAATAATAATAACAATAATAGTAGTTAGTGATCGACCGATTAATCGGCCGGCCGATTAATCGGGCCGATTTTTGGCATTTTTAGATAATTGGCATCAATATTTAAACAATGCCTACAGGCAACTTTTTATTAGGGCGTCCCCCAAGTGTTCTTCCGGCAGAACATCACTCAATGTTCCCCATGCCCATCCAGGGGAGAACGTCTCGGGCGCTGGGCAGATACACCCAGGACAGGGCGCCAATCCATCGCTGGGCACACACTCACTCACACAGACACACTCTATATGGAGCAATTTGGAGAACTCAATTGACTTGATCCGTGTTTTTAGACTGTGGGAGGAAACCGGAGAACCCGGAGGAACCCCACGCGGACACGGGGAGGACATGGAAACTCCACCCAGATGGGGATTCGAACCGGGGATCCAGCGTGATGCGGTTTATTATTATTATTATACTTTATGGTGGCACGGTGGCTTAGTGGTTTAGCATGTTCTCCTCTCAGCACTAGGGATTCCCGGTTGGAATCCCCATCTGGGTGGAGTTTCCATGTTCTCCCCGTGTCCGTGTGGGTTTCCCCCGGGTTCTCCGGTTTCCTCCCACAGTCCAAAAACATGGAGCAAGTCAATTGAGTTCTCCAAATTGCCCCATATAGAGTGTGTGTGTGAGAGTGTGTGCTTTCCTCCCACAGTCCAAAAACACAGATTCAAGGTAAATTGTATGCTCCAAATTGCCCCATATAGTGTGTGCAAAGGTGGGACAGTGGCTTAGTAATTGGCATGTTCTCCTCTCAGCGTTAGGGATCCCCGGTTCGAATCCCCATCTGGGTGGAGTCTCCATGTTCTCCCCGTGTCCGCGTGGGTTTCCTCCGGGTTCTCCGGTTTCCTCCCACAGTCCAAAAACACAGATTCAAGGTAAATTGTATGCTCCAAATTGCCCCATATAGTGTGTGCAAAGGTGGCACAGTGATTGGCATGCTCTCCTCTCAGCGCTAGAGATTCCCGGTTCGAATCCCCCATCTGGGTGGAGTTTCCATGTCCTCCCCGTGTCCGCGTGGGTTTCCTCCGGGTTCTCCGGTTTCCGCCCACAGTCCAAAAAACATGCATCAAGTCAATCGAGTTCTCCAAATTGCCCCATATAGAGTGTGTGAGTGAGTGTGTGTCCAGCACACCTGTCCCCCCTGTCCTGGGTGTATCTGCCCAGCGCCCGAAACGTTCTCCCCTGGATGGGCATGGAGAACCCCCCCCCCCCCCCGATCCTAATAGAGGATAAAGCGGAAGATAATGAATGGATGAATGAATGAATGAATTATACTCGTATCAGTTGCAATAAAAACTGGTAATATCGGTCATTATCAACCCCGTATCGTCCGACCACTAACATGAGGTCGAGAGCTCATGTCACCTGCAGAATGATGAGATAGGAGGCGGCCGTATCCAGATCGCGAGCCATGATGCACTCCTCGAACAGATCCTTGGGGTTGCCGACGGCGGCGAACAGGTAGTTCCAGAGGTTGAACTCGGTCTTGCGGGCGCAGTGCACGATGGTGCGCAGGAACAGCGGGAACTCGGCCAGGAACTTGGCCACGGTGGGGAGCAGCGGGTCCGGGATGGGCTCGCGGGACGTGGCCTCCTCCTCCAGCACCACGTGCACCATCAGCTCTAGAACGTGCGAGAAGTACGGCAGCGTGGCGCACGACTGCGCCAGCAGCAGGGCCTGCTCGCCCAGGTTCTTGACCAGCAGCTGCCGCAGCAGGTGGTGGAGGTAGATCTGAGACGTCCGCTCCACCAGGCAGAAGGGGAAGTAGGACTCCGGGGGCTCCCGAGACGACGGGAGGCGCCCGAGGAGGCCCTCTTTGGTATTGGGTTCTCCTCCGCCGGAACCGTCCTTGGAGAAGGAGGAGAACGCCGAGTCGTAGAGCAGCGTCTCGTTGGCGGCGCCCAGGACCAGGGCGTCCTCCGAGAGCACGGCCAGCGGGTAGATGTCCAGCAGGAAGGAGAGCATGATGCGGCGCGAGAGGAACGAATGGGGCTTGCGGTTCTCGCGCCGCGGGAACAGCGGCAGCCACACCTTCATCCCGGCCTCGCCGCACGAGAGCCATAGAGCCTCCACCAGGTGGCGCTTCTTGCAGCTGGAGTGGCTGGAGGCCCAGACGCTCTCCACGCACTGCGCCAGGACCACGGGAGGCGAGAACGGCAACTGAAAGACGGAACAGAAAGCGGAAACGTCGACAAACGAAGGCCAAATGCTAATTAGAGAACCTTAACGACGAGGACGGGGAACCTACCAGCGTCTTCTGATGGGCCGAGGACTCTTTCTCTCCTCGTACCTGCGGCACGGAACGGTCCCTCTGCAGCATGATCAGCTGACCGGCCAAATTCAATAACACGCTTTCGGCGTTGCAGGCCTGAGAGAGATTAATTAATTAATAATATATATATTTAATTTAATTTAATTTAATTTAATTACATTTAAATTAAAGTGGGGGGGCATGGTGGCTTAGTGGTGGGCATGTTCTCCTCTTAGCGGTGGGGATTCCCGGTTCGAATCCTCATCTGCGTGGAGTTTCCATGTCCTCCCCGTGTCCGCGTGGGCTTCCTCCGGGTTCTCCGGTTTCCTCCCACAGTCCAAAAACATTGGACTCCAAACTCCAAAATGCCCCATATAGAGTGTGTCTGTGTGAGTGAATGTGTGCCCAGCGCTAGATTGCCCCCTGTCCTGGGTGTATCTGCCCAGCGCCCGAGACGTTCTCCCCTGGATGGGCATGGGGAAAACCCCCCCCCCCCGCGACCCTAATAGAGGATAAAGCGGAAGATGATGAATGAATTAATTAATTAAATAAAGTGTAAATTAAAACTCGAATAGAACCAAAAAGCAAAGACATTAAATGAAGACAGGACCCTTAAAAATCTAAAGTTCCCCGTCTTTAAATCCGATTGGCCGAAATCTATTTGTCCAGCCGGGGGGTTCCCCATGCCCATCCAGGGGAGAACGTCTCAGGAGCTGGGCAGATACACCCAGGACAGGGGGGGCAATCTATCGCTGGACACACACTCACTCACACAGACACACTCTATATGGGGCAATTTAGAGAACTCAATTGACTTGATCCATGTTTTTGGACTGTGGGAGGAAACATGGAGAACCCGGAGGAAACCCACGCGGACACGGGGAGAACAGGGAAACGCCACCCAGATGGGGATTCGAACCGGGAACCCCTAGCGCTGAGAGGAGAACATGCTAAACCACTAAGCCAACGTGCCACCCTGATTCGAAGATATCCATCCATCCATTATCTTCAGCTTTATCCTCTATTAGGGTCGGGGGGGGGGGGGGGGGGGGGGGTTCCCATGTCCATCCAGGGGAGAACGTCTTGGGCGCTGGGCAGATACACCCAGGACAGGGGGGCAATCCATCGCTGGCCACACACTCACTCACACAGACACACACACTCTATATGGGGCAATTTAGAGAACTCAATTGACTTGATCCATGTTTTTGGACTGTGGGAGGGGGCAATCTATCGCTGGACACACACTCACTTTATCCTCTATTAGGGTCGCGGGGGGGTTCCCCATGCCCAGGAGAGAACGTTTCGGGCGCTGGGCAGATACACCCAGGACAGGGGGGCAATCCATCGCTGGGCACACACTCACACACACACACACACACTCTATATGGGGCAATTTGGAGAACTCAATTGACATGATCCATGTTTTTGGACTGTGGGAGGAAAGCGGAGAACCCGGGAGGAAACCCACGCGGACACGGGGAGGACATGGAAACTCCACCCAGATGGGGATTCGAACCAGCGCTGAGAGGAGAACATGCCAAACCACTAAGCCAGCGTACCATATTGCTGTAATAAATGCAGTTTAAAGGTGTATGGATCTCTACCTGCTGTGGACTCTTCAGAGAGAGACCCGTCTCGGTCCTGACGGACGTCAGCGTGACGGACACCACCAACGCCGGATGAGGAATGTAGCGGGACATGGAGATCTCCTGCAGGAGGTCCACACTGACAGACGTACTGAGGAACGGAACCGGACGAGACGTCAAGAGCGTCACCGCGACGACCGTCAAAGAAATGCCGTATAAGGACGGAGGGTTAACGTTACCCGTCGGTTCTCTTCTCGATGCTGTAGAGGCAGATGGAGCAGTCGGTGCGGAACAGGACGACCGTGTTCCTGAAGACGTTGAGCAGCAGGATTTCGGCGTGCAGCTTCGTGACGCTCGCAAACGCGTTGTCCAGGTTGGAGGAACGCAGGTAGAACCTCAGCTACAGGAAAACAGGGGCGAGTCCGATTACCGTATTTTCCGGACCATAAGGCGCAGTATGAATTACAGACTCTATTTCTGTAAAGCCACCGTAAAGTACAATAATAATAATAATAATAATAATAAACCGCGGCACGGTGGTTTAGTGGTTTTGCATGTTCTCCTCTCAGCGTTGGGGATTCCCAGT
>JAFMOC010001569.1:12500-21809 GCA_019802505.1 Corydoras sp. C115
CAGTCCAAAAACATGGACCAAGTCAATTGAGTTCTCCAAATTGCCCCATATAGTGTGTGTGTGTGAGTGAGTGTGTGCCCAGCGATAGATTGCCCCCCTGTCCTGGGTGTATCTGCCCAGCGCCCGAGACGTTCTCCCCTGGATGGGCATGGGAACCCCCCCCCCCACGACCCTAATAGAGGATAAAGTGGAAGATAATGAATGAATGAATGAATGAAGAAAAATAAATAAATCCATATTTACATCCCAAATTTGACTCTGTGATAAAATAAAATAAAATAAATCCTGAATAAATAAAATAAAATAAAGAGTCCTCGTCTTACGTGAAGTCCTCTCCGAGCGTGCAGATGAGATGAGCGCCAAACACACTCCACAGCGAGAGACCCCCACACACCCACGTCACCATGACGACGCTGCAGTCCGGGGACCATCGGATCATCTTGACGGGCCCGGTTTTATTATGGATGTCTGAAGACGGACAAAACGTGAGACCTTTTTTATAAAAAACAACAGAGCTGAAAATCAATACATGGGTGCTATGTTCATATTGGACACTAGGGGGAAGCATCGCATCACACAAATCAATGTTTACAATTAAAACGTGGAATTTTTAAGTGTTAAGGACAGAACGTCGGCCCATTTTGAGGTGGATTAAAGGATATGGGTGAATTGTCCTTTACCTGGATAGTGTTTGGGGCTCAGCTCCAGCTTGTGAGACAGCTGCATCGATCCTGTAGTGTTGTCGATCATGTAGACCAATACAGAGCCACTGCAACACACACAATAAACTCACAATAATAATAATAATAATAATAATAATGCACTTTATTTATAAATGGCACCTTTCAGGGCACTCAAGGACACCTTCCAAAGTTAAAAGGGACACAAAAGTTAAAAGGGACACAATATAAACATGCGTTTTGCATCCTTTACTTTTCTTGTAGATCGTATGTTTTAGCGAGTGTCTTATAATACGCTGCCGTACAGAATAAGTACCGTATTTTCCGGACCATAAGGCGCACCGTACTATAAGGCGCAGTCTGAATTAGGGACTCTATTTCTGTTCGGTACTTATTCTGTACGGCAGCGTATTATAAGGCTCTCGCTAAAACATACGATCTACAAGAAAAGTAAAGGATGCAAAACGCTGATTTATAATTGAAGTTTATAGGCTTTTTTAGTTTTTTTAGGTGATTTATAATTGAAGATTTTAAGCTTTTAGGTGCGCCTTATAGTCCGGAAAATACGGTACTTGATAAACACACATTATTTTAATCACTCTTCTCCCACAAATCCATCAAAGTCCTCGTCTTCTGTGTCTGAATTAAAAAGCTCGGACGACGGTCACATCAGAAACCTCAGCCCAGGCGTCCACAATCCATTCACAGACGGTGGCGTAACTCGCCCCGCCGCCGCCTCCCGAGTTTTAGTAAACGTGTGTTCGCGGTCTATCATCCGTCGCTCCCACGCCGCCCGCGACTTCACTTTAAACGCCCCGTTTACCCCGATGTCCAGCGGCCGGAGTTCTTTATTTAATCCTCCCGGAATGACCGCAAGCTCCCAATTCATTTTCGGTCGCACAACAATACTTTTATAGAATTTGGAACTCATACACGTATAAGGCGCACCGGATTATAAGGCGCACGTCCGATTTCTGGGAAGATTTTAGGCTTTTAGGTGCGCCTCATAGTCCGGAAAATACGGTACTTGACAAAACGCACATTATTTGAATCTCTCTTCTCCCACAAATCCATCAAAGTCCTCGTCTTCTGTGTCTGAATTAAAAAGCTCGGACGACGGTCACATCAGAACCCTCAGCCCAGGCGTTCACGACCCATTCACAGACGGTGGCGTAACTCGCCCCGCCGCCGCCTCCCGAGTTTTAGTAAACGTGTGTTCACCGTCTATCATCCGTCGCTCCCACGCCGCCCGCGACTTTACTTTAAACGCCCCGTTTACCCCGATGTCCAGCGGTCGCAGTTCTTTATTTAATCCTCCCGGAATGACGGCGAGCTCCGAATTCATTTTCTGTGAGATGAGCGCGCATGGAGTCACAGATCAGCAGGGCGGCGATGTGTGAACAAAGCACCCGGTCGCACAACAATACCTTTAGAGATTTTGGAACTCATACACGTATAAGGCGCACCGGATTATAAGGCGCACGTCTGATTTCTGGGAAGATTTTAGGCTTTTAGGTGCGCCTTATAGTCCGGAAAATACGGTAATTCTATTCTTTTCGCCTTACCACAGAAACGTTTGCACAAACTCCAGCCGCAAGAATCGTCTCCAGGTCTTCATCAATAGAACCCATCACCCCAGCTCTCAAAGAGCTCCACTGGCTCCCCGTCAACTACCCAATCCAATTTAAAATATCACTAGAGACGTTCAGAGCCTTACATGGTCTCGCCCCATCATATTCATTCATTATATCCCGCTTTATCCTCTATTAGGGTCGCGCGGGGGGGTTCCCCATGCCCATCCAGGGGAGAACGTCTCGGGCGCTGGGCAGACACACCCAGGACAGGGCGCCAATCCATCGCTGGGCACACACTCACTCACACAGACACAGTCTATATGGGGCAATTTGGAGATCTTATCCATGTTTTTGGACTGTGGGAGGAAAGCGGAGAACCCGGAGGAAACCCACGCGGACACGGGGAGAACATGGAAACTCCACCCAGATGGGGATTCAAGGCGCACCGGATTATAAGGTGCACGTCCGACTTCTGGGAAAATTTGAGGTGTGCCGTGTAGTCTGGAAAATACGGTAATCTAGTCTGGGTGTTACCATTGCGTGGACTAGGACAGCCGTGCTGGACTGACCGAGGAATGGACGGAGCGGGTTAATGTTTCTCAGGTGAAAGCGGGCAGATCGTGTAATGCTTTAAAAGAGAGACGGCTGTCGAGGAGGACTCCCAAACTTTTAACCCGAGTGGACGGCAGGACAATAAAACGCACACACCACGCGGATCTACTCCGAGGACAGTCGATATTAGACGGAACGATACGACTGATTTCACTAAACAAATATCTTGCCACCGACTGACCGCAGGCTCGTCCAGATCGTTTCGATCGCCGGTTGAATCGGTACGCGAGCTTTTGGAAAGGAAGCGCATTATCAGCGCGAATGCAAATACAAGCACTTGAACAATATCGGCCAAATCAAAAAGCTTTGTGTAAACATCCTTATTTGGAGTAAAGTCAATAGACCGGGGGGGGGGGGGGGGGGGGGCAAATTTATTTACATTAAAGGCCCGTTAGGCGCTTTGTAAACAGAGACACGTCTCATTACGGAATACGGGACTTACTGCAGCTTCAGGTAAAGGTCTGAAGGACAATCAAGAGGAATAGAAAAGGATTAGGGACGTCGACTGTGGCATGACTGTTGGTGCCAGATGGGCTGAATTAAATATGTTTATAACACACAGAAGTCTGGAATTTTCTCAGTTCATGCGCACACACACACACACACACACACACAAGATAGAGTTAATTACAGAGAATTAATAACTTTATAATAGAAAATGATTAGGGTCGTCGACTGTGGCGTGACTGTTGGTGCCAGATGGGCTGAAGTAAATATATTCATAACATACATAACTCTGGAATTTTATCAGTTCATGCACACACACACACACACACACACCACACACACACACACACACACGTGTGCATGGTAGAGTTAATTACAGGGAATTAATAACTTTATAATAGAAAAGGATTAGGGTCGTCGACTGTGGCATGACTGTTGGTGCCAGATGGGCTGAATTAAATATATTCATAACATACATAACTCTGGAAGTTTCTCAGTTCATGCACACACACACACACACACATATACACACACTGTAGAGTTAATTACAGAGAATTAATAACTTTATAATAGAAAATTATTAGGGTCGTCGACTGTGGCATGACTGTTGGTGCCAGATGGGCTGAATTAAATATATTTAACACACAGAAGTCTGGAATTTTCTCAGTTCACACACACACACACACACACACACACACACACACACACACACACACACACACAGGGAATTAATAACTTCAGAACAGTACAGTTTTAAATCTATGTAAAGCTAAATTACGCTGACGGTTGATCGTGTGCGCTTATTGTTTGTCGTTGATATTTCTCCCCCTCGGGGCAACAGAGAGGTTCAGTTATTAAACTAAATAAAAAAGCTAAACACACACACACACACACACACACACACACACACACACACACTCACCTCGCACAGCCGAAGGCCATGAGCCTGTATTTGTTGTTCACTGCTACACATGTGCCATCGGTCACATCAGCCGCCCACACGCCCTGCAGTTGCTACAAACACACATATTTACACACATTCAGAGTCAAACACAGTGCCTTCACACACACACACACACACACACACACACACACACGTTCTCACCTCGGTGGAGAACCGGTTAGCCGTCGGCGTGATGAAGCCGAGTCTCCCATCATCGAGAACAACGGCAAAGCCATCCAAAGTCACGCAGTACTCCATTTCTCGGATACACGTGCCATTCAGGTCCAAACACGGACCACCTAACACACACACACACACACACACACACACACACACACACACACACACACACACACTTTCTTATAGACTAATATTTGTTACCTTCATTAGCTGTGATGAACCCCCCATCCCAATTCAAAAGTAGAAGCATCAGGACATACTGACCCCGTGAGGACTGCAGGTCCAAAGAGAAGGGGATGGTGCTGAGGTTGACCGCTCGCTGACCGTTACACACGCCGTCCCAATGCAGCATGTGCAGGAAGCCGTCGGCCGTACACACCAGCAAATCCTCCTGCAGCGACTGCAGACTGGAGACAGAGGGCGACGGTGAGACAAATCGGCGACGAATGTGGTGCGACGAGGGCCGGAGGGCCGGAGGGCCGGCTAACACAGAAGCCATTTAAACAGGGAGCTGGGACGAAGGTCACATTCGATTCGGCACGGTCAGTCCCGGCGACCGCGTCCTTCATCGGCGGACGTGAGGTCACGCTCGAGGAATGTGGCGTCCACTCACACGGACCCTTTAGCAACGTTGAAGAACGTTGCACTGCGATTACCATTAAGGCCTTCATAACCATTCATTATCTTCCGCTTTATCCTCTATTGGGGTTGCGGGGGGGGGGGGTTCCCCATGCCCATCCAGGGGAGAACGTCTCGGGCGCTGGGCAGATACACCCAGGACAGGGGGGGCAATCTATCGCTGGACATACACTCACTCACACACTCACACTCTATATGGGGCAATTTGGAGAACTCAATCGACTTGATCCATGTTTTTGGACTGTGGGAGGAAAGCGGAAAACCCGGAGGAAACCCACGGGGACACGGGGAGGACATGGAAACTCCACCCAGATGGGGATTCGAACCGGGAATCCCCAACGCTAAGAGGAGAACATGCTAAACCACTAAGCCACCGTGCCACCCCATATAAATCTTAATATTTATTCATTCATTATCTTCCGCTTTACCCTCTATTAGGGTCGCGGTGGGGTTCCCCATGCCCATATAGGGGAGAACCTTTCAGGTGCTGGGCAGATACACCCAGGACAGGGGGGCAATCTATCGCTGGGCACACACTCACTCACACAGACACACGCTATATGGGGCAATTTTGAGAAATCAATTGACTTGATCCATGTTTTTGGACTGTGGGAGGAAACCGGAGAACCCGGAGGAAACCCACGGGGACATGAGGAGGACATGGAAACTCCACCCAGATGGGGATTCGAACCGGGGATCCCCAACGCTGAGAGGAGAACATGCTAAAGCACTAAGCCTCCGTGCCGCCCCATATAAATATTAACATCTTAATATCCATCCATTCATTATCTTCCGCTTTATACTCTATTAGGGCCCCGGGGGGCGGGGGGGGGGTTCCCCATGCCCATCCAGGGGAGAACGTTTCGGGCGCTGGGCAGATACACCCAGGACAGGGGGGCAATCTATCGCTGGGCACACACTCACTCTATACGGGGCAATTTGGAGAACTCAATCGACTTGATCCATGTGGGACTGTGGGAGGAAACCGGAGAACCCGGAAGAAACCCACGGGGACACGGGGAGAACATGGAAACTCCACCCAGATTGGGATTCGAACCGGGAATCCCTAGTGCTGAGAGGAGAACATGCTAAACCACTCTCTTATCATCTTAATAAGTCAGGGGTGAGTGTGGTAGCTCAGTGGTCAGGGTGTTGGGCTTTCAATCAGAAAGAACGTGAGGTCCACTGACGTCACCGATGTGGGTTCTTGAGCAGGACCCTTAACCCTCATTGCTCCAGGGGTTCTGTTCTGACCCCAACCAGGTTGGGTTAGTAAGGAACGTCGGATAAAAGCGTGTCACATGACCAAAATGTGATGTAACACTATGAGGATGTAAGGTGTACCTGGTGATGGGAGCTTCCAGATCCACTGGCTTCTTCATCTCCAGACTCAGAGCAGGAGCACACTGTTCCTCCTTATACCCGGGGGTCACCTTCACACGGGCACTGCCCCTTCACACACACACACACACACACACACGTTTATACAAAAGCGTACACAGTTTGTACAGGTGTTTTTTTTTTTTTTAAATAAATATAAAAAATTAAAAAATTTAAAAAATTAAAAAATCAGTGCTCACGGGATGCTGCCTACAGGATGACGGTGGAGGACAGATCTGTATGCTGTATCTGATTCACTTACATTCACAGTACTGACCATCGAATTAGTACTTGCACTGTGATGGGGTACTGAATATTAGAGACAACTGAATATTAGGGGGGGGGGGGGGGTTCCCCATGCCCAGAACATCTCGGGCGCTGGGCAGATACACCCAGGACAGGGCGCCAATCTATCGCTGGACACACACTCACTCACACACAGACATACACACTCTATATGGGGCAATTTGGAGAACACAATTGACATGATTCATGTTTTTGGACTGTGGGAGGAAACCCACGTGGACACGGGGAGGACATGGAAACTCCACCCAGATGGGGATTCGAACCGGGAATCCCTAATGTTGAGAGGAGAACATGCCAAACCACTAAGCCGCCCCATATAAATCTTAATATCCATCCATCCATTATTCGGATTCCCGGTTCGAATCCCCATCTGGGTGGAGTTTCCATGTCCTCCCCGTGTCCGCGTGGGTTTCCTCTGGGTTCTCCGCTTTCCTCCCACAGTCCAAAAAACATGGATCAAGTCAATTGAGTTCTCCAAATTGCCCCATATAGAGTGTGTGTGAGTGAGTGAGTGTGTGTCCAGTGATAGATTGCCCCCCTGTCCTGGGTGTATCTGCCCAGCACCCGAAACGTTCTCCCCTTGATGGGCATAGGGAACCCCCCCCCCCCGGGGTCCTAATAGAGGATAAAGCGGAAGATAATGAATGGATAGATATTAAGAATTATATGGGGTGGCACGGTGGCTTAGTGGTTTAGCATGTTCTCCTCTCAGCGTTGAGGATTCCCGGTTCGAATCCCAATCTGGGTGGAGTTTCCATGTCCTCCCCGTGTCCGCGTGGGTTTCCTCTGGGTTCTCCGCTTTCCTCCCACAGTCCAAAAACATGGAGCAAGTCAATTGAGTTCTCCAAATTGCCCCATATAGAGTGTGTCTGTGTGAGTGAGTGTGTGTCCAGTGATAGATTGCCCCCCTGTCCTGGGTGTATCTGCCCAGCGCCCAAAACGTTCTCCCCTATATGGGCATGGGGAACCCCCCCGCCCCCCGGGGCCCTAATAGAGGATAAAGCGGGAGATAATGAATGAATGTATAGGCTGAGTATGTGTGTGTGTGTTTTGGGGGGGGGGTGTATGATGATTATACAGTCTATATTTAAATTCCTGGTGAATATTGGAAGTAAAAAGGTGGTAAACTGAAGATGGCGCTGGCGAGCACTCACTTCGGGTAGGCGGGTTCATACAGACATTTCTCGTCCGCGCCTCCCAGGACGTCAAACAGCAGCACGTATCCGTTGGCGGCCTGGAAAGAGGGCAAATAATTGATGAGTGACCAACACGGTGTGGATTTCACTCACAAAGCCCGGCGACGGCGCAGAGGCCAGATCCCATGACGTCCACCCAATCCATCCACTGACCACTCTGAGGGATCATCCTCCTTTAGCGGCCGGTCAGCAACAACAATGTAGCACATCCATGTCCAGATATCTAACAAATGGAAAAACTCTAACAACGAGAAAACTGTATGTGAGTCCATTAGGGGGCGTCCTGCAGGACCGCCAGTCCAATTAATATTCAGACCAGTGCACTGCTGTATTTCACTTGGGTACATGCTTATCTAATTTTTTTTTTTTTTTTTTTTTTTTTTTTACTTCGGTGGCTGTAAATGTTAAACCCATTCTTCTTAATATTTGTTATTCTATGTGTACGCATATGTAGATTTTTGATTTCTGTATAGTAGGGCAGCAGACTTATTTTATTTTATTTTATCTACTTATTCTTTGAATTTGTCTTTATTGCAACTTATCTTACTTACGTATCTTACTTACTAAAAAAAACTAATAAATAAAAATAAAAAATAAATAAATGAGTTGCATAACTACAATGCTATTCAATAAACTCTCGTTCTCCCGGCGTTTAAAAGAAACTGCGATGCCGCAGACAAACTTTTTTTATTTTATTTGATCTACTTATGTAGATTTTTTTTTTTACTATTATTCGTTTTTTTTGTTTTTCATTTTAATTCTTTGAATTTGTCCTTATTGTAACTATGTATCTTACTTACTAAAAAAAACTAATAAAAAAAAAATAAATAAATAAAAAAAAAAAAATGAGTTGCATAACTACGATGCTATTCAATAAACTTATCTTTCTTATTAAAAAAAAAATAATAAAAAAAAATAAAAAAATAAAAAATTTAAAAAGAAAAAGAGTTGCATAAATACAATGTATTCAATAAAATTTTTCTGGGGGGCGTTTTTAAAAATAAATGCGTCCGCAGACAAATTTTTATTCTACTTATGTTTTTTTTACTATTATTCTTTTTTTTGTTTTCATTGTAATTCTTTGAATTTGTCCTTATTGTAACCATTATCTTACTTAAAAAAAAAAAAAAAAAAAAGAAATGAGTTGCATAAATCGATGCATTCAAAAAACTCTTCGCTCCCTCCCGGCTTTAAAAATAACTGGGCGCCGCGAAAAAGGAAAGAAAAACGAGTCTGAGCATGAGTCTTTTCCCTTTGTCCCCAGCAATAGGGTAAACAAAAGACGTGCCTTCTTTTTTGTCAGCAGAACACACTCGGCCTAAAGAACGTCAGTCTGGCAAAATTCGCAATTT
>JAFMOC010001572.1:0-13568 GCA_019802505.1 Corydoras sp. C115
AAATTCATCCACCAGAAAGAAACAAAATACATAAAGCTTAAGGCTTCCATGCGTGTTCCTTATCTGTTTTATTTTTGTTATTATCTTGTGAATTATTGTTTTTATCAGGACCAATTCTATAATTTTTGGTTATTTGCACCTTTCTGTGTCTCTATTCTTAGCAGTTCTGTTTTTGCTCATGTCTCTGATAAACTGAAGAGTTAAACTGATCTTATAGATTTCAGACTTCCTCCTCTGAGGGATCTGTATGTTTGCTCAGATGAGAAACCTTTTTAAACCCTAAAGAGATGCAGAGTGTAATTCTTTGGTTTTCTTGAGATAAGAATTCTGACCACAACTCTCTTATAGATTTTAAAATCCACAACGAACCTTCCACAAAATGTAAAAAAATGCACTTCAAATAATTTACCCTCTGCCACTTCAATGTTACCCTCTGCAGTGCATCACAGCTGCAACAAGAACCAACACAATGCCCTCAGTACCAAACACCAACGCCATCATGAGAACAGAGTTATCTGATTGATCTGCATCTGATAATAAATACAAATAAAAATGATAAGATTAATATTGTAATAAACTCTACAGGACTGAGATAGAGCTTCATGATGTGACCAGATGATCCTCACCCTCCATCTGATGATCCTCACCCTCCACCTGATGATCCTCACCCTCCACCTGATGATCCTCACCCTCCACCTGAAGGTCCATGGTATCAGATGCTGTGTTCTCGCTGCTCCTCCAGGTGCAGGTGTAATTCCCAGAATCCCTCACAGTTAGATTTGGAAAGTGCAGAACGGGTCCTGATTGGTTTAAAGGCTGTTTGTTCTTAATCCAGGTAAACTGTGAGACATCAGTGCAGTTCACATCACAGGTCAGATTTAAGGAGTCTCCAGGTTTAAGGGTTTGATTTCCTCTGATCCTGATTAGATTCACCTTTAAATCTTTCAGAGAGGAGTAAAGATAAAAGATGATTAATAATACAGTCTGATCTCCACTGATAACAACTAATCATCAAATAAAGAAAAGATTAATTTATATCTGTATAATAATTATCATTTACCTGATACAGTAAGATTCACTGCAGATTTTCCTGTCCACTTGCCGTCAGACCTATACGTTATAAATCTGAACTTATATTTTCCAGAATGTTTAAACTGAACATTAGTGATTAATAAAGTACAGTCTGATTTTTTGTCTCCAGTGTAAATAAACTCTGAATTATTTTTTAATGAGCTGTTATAAATGTACGGTGGTTCTGTACAATCATCTGTAGATGTGTTCCTGAAGCACCAGCTATTTCTTTCGCACCTTGTCCCAAAGTGGATATGAATAATTACAGGAAATAGAGACATTAAATCCTCTGACTGCACAGAATGATTTAGATTTAGACTCAGGATAAAACACTTTCCAGTCGTTCCAGTCAGTGAGAATTCCTAAAACACAATAAAGAAATGTATTTAAATCACAAAACAATATAAATCATATTTATAGACTGTAAAATGTAATATTTATAACTGTGTCAATTTAAACATATTATATATTTATTTAAACATAATAACCAAACTATTTATATTAAAATATCCTAAAATTATTTCATTATAATAAGTTTGTTTGTTAATGTAATGTCCTACATGTCCTGTTGTTTAAAATCTGATATCATTTTAGAAAATGTGAATTGAGATTTCTTTAGATCAAAAACTTTTACCTTTTAAAGTGAAATATCTTCAAAATTTAAAAATCAGTTAAATAATACAACAGCCAGAACAAATAAAACATAAATCATACCGCGCAGAGAGAGAGAGAGCAGGAGGATCAGTAACTGCAGCATCGTTACTCAGTTCAGTTAACACACACACTGCAGATCTGTACAGAAGACTTTCACACTGCATACATTCAAACACACACACACACACACACACACACACACACACACACACACACACACACACACAATGCAGATCTGTACAGAAGACATTCACACTGCATACACAAACACACACACACACACACACACACACACACACACACTGCAGATATATATATATATAGTTCAGATATGTTTTAACTGATCAGAGATCAGTGATCTGTTATTAATGCAGACATGAGATTAAAATAAACTGATTATAGAATCAACTTCAACCACACACTTCCATCTGTTAGAAAAAAAGAGTTAAGCATGTTAATTTAACACCATTTTATTACACAGAGATATTTTATACCTTTATGGTTCAGTTATGTTTTAACTGATCAGAGATCTCAGTGTTTCTGTTATTTATGCAGACATGAGATTCTGTCCTGGGACCCCTCGGTGGATTATTAGAATCATCTCTCCTCTCAACACTATAACTTCCATCTGTTAGAAAAAATTCCCCGGATGACACCCAGTTCTGCTACGCGGATGTTAATTTAACACCATTTTATTATTTAAAGATATTTTAATGATTCTTTATTGGTTTTTAATTACAGAAACATCTAACTAATCATGTTTAACTGCACAGTTGTTTTATGGAGATTTATTTTTTATGAATATAATATTTATCTCAGATGACAAAACACACACTGTCCCCCATCGCAGGTCAACACTCGGACTGTATGTTCACACTTGTAGATTAACCTGTAGTAACCTGTAGATTAAATTGAGGACAACAACACTGTACTTTCATCTCCGATTAACCACTGTAGTCCGTCCCTTTTATTATTAACCTTTGTCCAGTCAGTTTTTTTCTATCTGTCTATTTTATAAAAACTTTAATGTTGGAGTAAAGATGTTAATATTAAAGGTGTATTTATATTTATAGTGCTTCAGGGTTTCAACACTTGGTGGCACTGTTGCTCTTCAAAGCCTCAGAGCAGGCGTGTCCAACACGTGGATGGTGCAGAGCATGTTGGTAGATCATCATCAACACTCCACAAGTTTGAGAAAGAAGGTCGTTAATCAGATAATCAGCACTTTAATTACATCAGAATCAGAAGAACTTACACACACACACACACACACACACACACACACACCGTTAACACGCGTACTGTTACCATAACTACGACCACATATTATTATTAAAACCTCTCGGCATGCCTTGCAGTCGGGTTCTAAGTGTTCTGTGTTTGATGTTTGTATTAATGTTTCAAGTTCAAGTTTCAAGTTTATTTGTCATTTGTGCTCCATGTTGGTACATGTGCACATAGAAATTCTTGAGGTGAGGCATCAGGATATAACTCTGTACATAGAACATAAATGAAAATACACTATATTTACATATTGCATACCATAAAAAAAAAAAAAATAATAATGATATCGAATATATATAATATATATATATATATATATATATATATATATATATATTATATATATATATATATATATAAATACACCAGTCAATAATTTAAGTGACTGGTGTAAAGTGATAGTAAAAAAGCAGGAGTGTGGGAGTTTTTAACTGTTCGTTGTGTTTAGTAGCCTGATGGCTTGCGGGTAAACACTGTTCATAAGCCGGGTTGTTTTGGCCGGGAAGCTGCGGTACCTTCTGCCTGATGGCAGTGAGGTGAACAGTCCATGTGCTGGATGACCGCTGTCCAGCTGGATCCTACGAATGTTCATGTTGTGTTTGGGGATTCTGGTCGCAGGGTTGTTGTTCGGTTGTGATGTATTCTGTGTAAATAAACTAAAGTAATATAAAGTAATACAGTAATATCAGATCCAGTGAAAATGTAGAGAAGTTATTTTTTATTTCGACATTATTATTTTTTTTTACTGTTAACATGACGCAGTATCTACAGCAGCATCATCACCAGCTTTAATGTCCATCACTGGATTAAATGAAGCTTCTGTCAGTGTTGAATTAACAGACAAACTGAGAGAAACTACAGCCATCACTGTAAAGAGAATAAAAGAATTTAACAAAATATATATATTTAATAAGGTTTAGTTCTGAATAATAACAATAGTCGGTTTTAGGTTATATATATATATATCATACCCCTGTTTTATACTGTATATGATTTATACTCAAAATGTTGAATATAAAAATAATAATGTGTTATTGGTTGTTTTTCCAAAAAAATAAAGATTTCCGTTTAGTTTCACTGACAAATTGTATTCAATAGTTATGCATGTACCATTTCCGACCAGAAGAGGGCAGCAGAGACTAGCAAAGCTAAAAGACCAGCCGTCATCAGTGAGGCTGCAGCTCTGCCGTCAATCAACATTAAGATCAATCAGCTGTCGGAAGGATCACGTGATCACGATTCAAACAGCAGCGCGGCACCAAGAACAGTAAGAATAAAGATTATTAAAGAATTCAGATCGTAACCGCGTTAAAACTGTTTACATCAAATGAAATCATATTTGTACAAAAGCTGAGCGAGACTTCAAAAGAAGTGTTCTGTAAAAATGTAGAACTGAAAACGAAATGAAGATCAAAGGAGCAAGAAAATCACCGAATTAACAGAGAAATGAATTAAAAGTGGTTTATTTTAGAAGCTCAGGCTCAACTTTAATATTAAACACATCAATGAATCAGACTTTAGAGGAGGAGGTCGCCATGAACGTGGAGGATGTGAGGATGAGCTTCAGTGTGTTTTCATCAGGCTGTAGATGACAGAGTCGTCCTCCATCTCCTGCTCAGCCCCTCTGCTCCTATAATCACACACACACACACACACACACACACACACACACACACGTTCAAACTACTTATTCTAAACTATCACACACCTCCATTCATCTTTCATTAGTTGTTTAGATGTTGCTCATTAGTTCCAAAGTGAACTACAAAGTGAACTTCTATTCTGCCTGTAGACAAAGGGGTTCAATAAGAGCCATTATTCTGTGGCGACAGCATATTTGGAAATGTGTAGAAAATAGAGGGGTTGCCTTAAGGCGTAAACTTGTTTTAACTGTGGTATCTTTCTTTAGGGGATTTTACAGAAAGTGCTATTAAGTCGGGGTATGTTATATTTAAATAATTACGGCAATTTAAGGTTTTTTTACATAAAGAAGAGTCTGATTGATTGAGTAGCATCATAATTAAAACTAAAAAGTAGTTCCAACTCGTTTATCTTGCTGTGGTCAGTGCTGTTTGAGGTGGTGCCATTTTTAAGTGATTTGAGATACAGATAGGAAATCTACAAAATAAGATTTTTTTTCAGAAATCTCTGATACATTGCATGTGCATGTGGGGGAGTGCTAGCACAGTGGTTAGTGCGTTGGGCTATCAATCTAAAGGTTGTGGGTTCAAATCCCATGTCTACTGAAGTTACCAATGTGGGTCCTTTAGCAAGACCCTTAACCCTCATTGCTCCAGAGATGTTGTGATGAACCCTGTGTTCACCTTGTAAGTCGCTTTGGTCAGGTGATCTGAAATGGTTTCTAATTAACAATCTTTATAATGAATATGTGAACAGTCCCACAGACACACTCCCAAATCTCGTAGAAAGTTCTCCCAGTGGAGTGGAAGCTTTGAAAAGTGAGAACTGAAAAACCTGGAACATCATGAAAGTTCTGCTATGTGGAACGTGTAGGCGTCTCAATACTTTTGTCTTCGTGGTGCACAGAATAAAAATGTCTTGCGCTTATTTGTTTTAACTTTAGCATTGTCCTTTTAATTATGCTGACTCATCACAGCTATAATTGTGCTGGTTCTCGTCTGAATGTCTAATCAGATCTTACGTTGAGGTCTTGGGTTTCATCCTCACAGAAGCGTATGTGACTTCCTCCTTGTGCAGAACCTCTCCACTGAGTGAAGGCTCACGGTTCAACTGTTAAAATAAAAATACAGCATTTAAATAATGAGCTGTGAAGTGCAGAGGAGAAACGATCTGAAACAGAAAGGTTGCTGGAGGAAAATAAATGTGGTGCAGGTTTAATTTGGGGTGTGTTATTGGGGTAAACGGATGATGGTGGGTCTCGTCTTCATACCTGAGTTTCCTTCTCCTGATTTTTGGGGTTCTTGGGCTTGATGTCCACAGATGCATATGTGACGTCCTCCTTGTGCAGAACGTCATCATCAACACGAGGTTCTTGGTTTAACTTTTGTGAGAAACAGAACCAGCATTAAAACCATGAGTTCTAATCTGCAGCTCTGAAATAATCCTAATCTCTAATGGAACCTTTTTCAGTCCTGAATAAACTGTGGTGCAGGTTTAATGAGGAGTGATGTCAGAGGAAGATGATGATGATGATGATGATACCTGGGCTTCCTCTTCAGGTCTCTTTCTCATTTCTTCTGCGGTCTTTAGGTTCTTTCTGAAAGCAGAACACAATCAAACGCAGAATGCAGGAGGAGCAGCTTTTAGAACGTCAATCTTATTTTAAAAAGAGTTCTGCCGCATTAACGTTCTTCTTAGGAACAGATCATTATGTTTTAATGATTCGGTTCCTGTTCATTACCGTAGTTCTTACAAACTTCAACCATCAGAATCTCCATTTAAATAATTAATGATATTAATGATCTAATCCAGTTTTACACAACACACAGTAAAAAAATCAACACAAAATAAACTGAACTTCAATTTTACCTTCTGCAGAAAATCAATGCAGCCAATGCAATTAGAATTATCACAAACAGCCCCCATCACCACCATCACCACCATCACCACCTTCACCTGCCCCTCTTTATTCTCACCTGAAAACACACATTTAATTTATTTATATACTAATTATTTTTTACTAAAATGTGTGCTTCTTAAGTGTTATATGATTCAGTTTATATAATTTACATTTCATTTTATTCTGTAAATTAAATTTGATATATTAAATATTCCAAAAGCACTGTGCTTCCATCTGATGATCCTCACCCTCCACCTGAAGGTCCATGGTATCAGATGTTGAGATGTTCTCGCTGCTCCACCAGGTGCAGGTGTAATTCCCAGAATCCCTCACAGTTAGTTTTGGAAAGTGCAGAACGGGTCCTGATTGGTTTAAAGGCTGTTTGTTCTTAATCCAGGTAAACTGTGAGACATCAGTGCAGTTCACATCACAGGTCAGATTTAAGGAGTCTCCAGGTTTAAGGGTTTGATTTCCTCTGATCCTGATTAGATTCACCTTTAAATCTTTCAGAGAGGAGTAAAGATAAAAGATGATTAATAATACAGTCTGATCTCCACTGATAACAACTAATCATCAAATAAAGAAAAGAAGAATTTATATCTGTATAATAATTATCATTTACCTGATACAGTAAGATTCACTCCACCTCGTCCTGTCCACTTGCCCTCAGACACATACGTTATAAATCTGAACTTATAATTTCCAGAATGTTTAAACTGAACATTATTGATTAATAAAGTACAGTCTGATTTTTTGTCTCCAGTGTAAATAAACTCTGAATCATTATTTAATGAGCTGTTATAAATGTACGGTGGTTCTGTACAATAATCTGTAGATGTGTTCCTGAAACACCAGAACATTTCTTTCACCTTGTGGTCATTTGGATATGAATAATTACAGGAAATAGAGACATTAAACCCTCTGACTGCACAGAATGATTTAGATTTAGACTCAGGATAAAACACTTTCCAGTCTTCCCAGTTAGTAAGAATTCCTAAAACACAATAAAGAAAAGTATTTAAATCAATGTATAACAATATACTGTATATAACAATATATAGATAACAATATAAATCATCTTAATAGACTGTAATATGTAGAATATTTATAACTGTCATTTTAATCTTTTTATTTAAATTTGAACATAACAAGCTTTGTTCAGAAATATCTTTAGAAATATTATATTATAAACAAACTATTTTATTATAATAATTTTGTTTGTGATTCATTAAATATTTTACATATACATTTTTTAAAAATAACATGATTTCATTTGATATTATTTTAGGAAAGATATAAAGAATATTCCATCAGAAAGCTTGAGTTTTTAAAATGAAATAGCTTTAAATTTATAATTCAGTCAGATAAAAACAACAAAAACAAATAATTTCTTAACATGATTATGTTATTAATAATTGATTAAATAATCAGAATCTTCTCTACAGATTAAAACTCTGTGTTAATGATATAATGTACTATAGTTTAGGTTTTACTGTATAATATTAATTCTTTGTATAAATAAAAACCTGTTTTCATCCATAATGTTTTTAAAATGAACATTGATTCAGATTCTGTTTAAGAGAAATAAAAAATGAAGTCTTTTTTTTGTTATAAATAAATAAATAAATAAATTTAGTTTATATGTTTGATCTTTAGAACTTTTTTTTTATTAATTTAATTCGATGATCAGATTAAATACTATGAATGAATAAGCAATGAATTATAAAGCTACATAAATGATTATTTATTCATAAAAAATGAAGGGCAGATTTAAATTGATAAGAGTCAAACTGCATCATTAATTATTAATTAAAAAATAAAGTTTAATTGTAATAAAGATCAGAGTTCATACCGCGCAGAGAGAGAGAGAGCAGGAGGATCAGTAACTGCAGCATCGTTACTCAGTTCAGTTACCACACACACTGCAGATCTGTACAGAAGTCATTCACACTGCATACATCACAGGTCATAGCGTGCACACACTTCAACCACACACACACACACACACACACACTACTGTAAACCCTCTTATAACATGCGCACACACTCACTAATGAAAACCTCTTCTAACATGCACACACACACACACTCACCCGGAAACCCACATGTTCACTGACTCTTAAACTTACACTCACATGCAACAGAACAAAAAAAACTGAACATAAGATCAGAGATTAATTCAGAGTTATTAATTCAGACATGAGATTAAATGAAACTGGTTCTAGAATCAGCTCTCCTTTAATTCTATCTCCACCTGTCAGGAAAAGAGAGTTATGATGTGAATTTAACACTGTTTTATTATTTACAGATATTTTAGTGATTCTTTGTTGGTTTTATCTTCCTCCTAATGGAAGCAGACAGATGTGATATTCAGATTTAAAAGAATGGAACCTTTTTCCTTTAGTTCAGTGCTGCAGGTGCTAGATGCAGCTTTTCAGACCTTTAAACAGGTTCCATGTCTTTATATAGAACCAGTGGCATTTCTGCTGATTCTGCTGCTTATGTTTCTGATGTGTGACTTTATAGTTTATAAAAATAATGCAGTGAAGTTAAGTCTGATCTTTCATTAGGGATTTTATTAATTATAATGTATAATGATGATGACACACAGTTCACTTTGTTTATACTGATGTACTAAACATGCAAATAATCATACAAGACATTAAAATACTTCACAGCTCCTTCCACACACCCTGACTTCATCTTTACACCCTAAATATCACCAACACAAAATTAACAACTGTATTGTAATTAAAGGTGTTATCACATCTTACTGGTTAGCTGGTTTCTCATGTTTGATGTCTATAGATGAACATGTTACTTCATCTTCTTCAACACTTCCTCATTTAGTTGAGGTTCCTGGTTTAACGGTCATGAAAAACAATGCCGTGTTAAAATCATGAGTTCTAATTCTCCTGAGTTTTAAAAACATTTTCAAAAGCGTCCGAGCTGCAGGTGGTACAGTGCTGCTCTCTCCTCACAGGAGGAAGGTTTGGAGTTTAAGATCACAGCAGCAGCTGAACTGAAGATCCTAAACTTCTGGTAGGTGTGAATGTGTGTGTGAATGTTTTTGAGACTGAGAGCTGTACAGGGTGAATCCTGATCTTTAATCTAATAAATGAAGCACTGCACACTGCTGCAAGTCTGAATAACGACTCCCTTAATCAACACAATTCTTTAATAAAGAAGAATAAACATAAATTTTAATTGAAATTCTAAATTATACTCAAAATAAATGCAAATAGCAGATTCTTACTGTACAAACATTAAAGTTTACATTCAGAGTGCATCAAGCTAACTTACATTATCAATATAGTTGAATTATTATTAAAGCCATTCTCCAAAAGTGGTTCTTCTCTAAGTTAACCCTGGTTGCAGGTCTGTATGGATGCAGGTGAACGTATGACTCTGCGCTCGCTTCACTCAGAGCAAACAAAGAAAGTTAAGCTACTTTGATCAAGATGAATATTAATCCCATAATGTTGTCCTGCGTCGTCCTCGTGACTCTGACTCTTACAGCAACGACTTCAATGGTAGGCCTCATGTAGAGTTCACACGAGGTCACGGATGCCTTGACCTTGTCTTCAGCGTTACCAGAGGAACTCTAAGCTCTCCTGGTGGTTTAGGATGTTTAGGGTTTGCAGTGCTACACCACAAGTTTAACACAGATTCTTCCAGTGGATTACCGTGATGACAAACCACGGCCAAGACCCCGTTTATGATTACAATGATGGAAAAACCTGAAACAGTGGATTTTACTCACATCGTTCTTTTTAAATCATGTAAAGATTTAAATGTATGAATTAAAACTGTTCAGAATTTTCCAAAATATATATTTTTTAATCTTCAAATTCATCCACCAGAAAGAAACAAAATACATAAAGCTTAAGGCTTCCATGGGTTCCTTTATCTGTTTTATTTTTGTTATTATATTTTTATTGTTTTATCAGACCAATTCTATAATTTTTGGTTATTTGCACTTTTCTGTGTCTCTCTTCTTTTTTACAGAGGAGTATAATATGTACATACATACATATTTAATGTAATACATATTTAAAACTCAGCAGTTCTGTTTTTGCTCATGTCTCTGATAAACTGAAGAGTTAAACTGATCTTATAGATTTCAGACTTCCTCCTCTGAGGGATCTGTATGTTTGCTCAGATGAGAAACCTTTTTAAACCCTAAAGAGATGCAGAGTGTAATTCTTTGGTTTTCTTGAGATTGTTTAGAGCTCAGGTGACTGATGGTTCTGACAAACCTAAGAACAGTGTGAACACTCTCTTATACTGTTTGTGTTAAATATCACAGATCTGATAACCTTCCACCAGCACAAACCTCCTACAAACATTACAAACTCATATTTCATTTTAATTATAATTCACAATAACATTTTAAATCCACAATGAATCCAAATGTAAAAAATGCACTTCAATGTTACCCTCTGCAGTGCATCACAGCTGCAACAAGAACCAACACAATGCCCTCAGAACCAAACACCAACGCCATCATGAGAACAGAGTTATCTGATTGATCTGCATCTGATAATAAATACAAATAAAAATGATACGATTAATATTGTAATAAACTCTACAGGACTGAGATAGAGCTTCATGATGTGAGCAGATGATCCTCACCCTCCACCTGAAGGTCCATGGTATGAGATGCTGTATTCTCTCTGCTCCTCCAGGTGCAGGTGTAATTCCCAGAATCCCTCACAGTTAGATTTGGAAAGTGCAGAACGGGTCCTGATTGGTTTAAAGGCTGTTTGTTCTTAATCCAGGTAAACTGTGAGACATCAGTGCAGTTCACATCACAGGTCAGATTTAAGGAGTCTCCAGGTTTAAGGGTTTGATTTCCTCTGATCCTGATTAGATTCACCTTTAAATCTTTCAGAGAGGAGTAAAGATAAAAGATGATTAATAATACAGTCTGATCTCCACTGATAACAACTAATCATCAAATAAAGAAAAGAAGAATTTATATCTGTATAATAATTATAATTTACCTGATACAGTAAGATTCACTCCATATGGTCCTGTCCACATTTCGTCATTAAAATGAATTATAAATCTGAACTTATAATTTCCAGAATGTTTAAACTGAACATTATTGATTAATAAAGTACAGTCTGATTTATTGTCTCCAGTGTAAATAAACTCTGAATTATTCTTTAATGAGCTGTTATAAATGTACGGTGGTTTTACACAATCATCTTTACCATTGAAGCACCAGAGCATTTCTTTCACCTTGAACCAAAGTGGATATGAATAATTACAGGAAATAGAGACATTAAATCCTCTGACTGCACAGAATGATTTAGATTTAGACTCAGGATAAAACACTTTCCAGTCGTTCCAGTTGAAAGAGAGAATTCCTAAAACACAATAAAGAAATGTATTTAAATCACAAAACTATATAAATCATCTTTATAGACTGTAATCTGTAATATTTATAACTGTCATTTAAATTTATTTATATTTATTTAAACATAATAACCAAACTATATAAAAATATCCTAAAATTATTTCATTATAATAAGTTTGTTTGTTAATGTAATGTCCTACATGTCCTGTTGTTGAAAATCTGATATCATTTTAGAAAATATGAATTGAGATTTCTCAAAAACTTTTATCTTTTAAAGTGAAATATCTTCAAAATTTAAAAATCAGTTAAATAATACAACAGCCAGAACAAATAAAACATAAATCATACCGCGCAGAGAGAGAGAGAGCAGGAGGATCAGTAACTGCAGCATCGTTACTCACTTCAGTTAACACACACACTGCAGATCTGTACTGAAGACTTTCACACTGTATACATTCAAACACACACACACACACACACACACACACACAACCAACCACATATCCATAAATAAAGACCATCTTAAAGCATGCGCACACATATATATATATATATATAGTTCAGTTATGTTTTAACTGATCAGTGATCTGTTATTAATGCAGACATGAGATTAAAATAAACTGATTATAGAATCATCTCTCCTTCAACACTAACTTCCATCTGTTAGAAAAAAAGAGTTATGATGTTAATTTATTCATTCATTCATTCATTATCTTCCGCCTTATCCTCTATTAGGGTCGCAGTGGGGTTCCCCATGCCCATCCAGGGGAGAACGTCTCGGGCGCTGGGCATATACACCCTGGACAGGGCGCCAATCCATCGCTGGGGATGTTAATTTAACACCATTTTATTATTTAAAGATATTTTAATGATTCTTTATTGGTTTTGTAATTACAGAAACATCTAACTAATCATGTTTAACTGCACAGTTGTTTTTATTAATTTATTTTTTATGAATATAATATTTATACTCAGATGACAAAACACACACACTGTCCTCCATCGCAGGTCAGACACTCGGACTGTATGTTCACACTTGTAGATTAACCTGTAGATTAAACTGTAGATTAACCTGTAGATTAAACTGTAGATTAACCTGTAGATTAAACTGTAGATTAACTTGAAGATTAACCTGTAGATTAACCTGTAGTCACGTGTTTATTACTTACTCTGTCTATTTTATAAAAACTTTAATGTTGGAGTAAAGATGTTAATATTAAAGGTGTATTTATATTTATAGTGCTTCAGGGTTTCAACACTTGGTGGCACTGTTGCTCTTCAAAGCCTCAGAGCAGGCGTGTCCAACACGTGGATGGCGCAGAGAATGTTTGTAGATGCTGCATTAATATCAGATCCAGAGAAAATGTAGAGAAGATATTTTTTATTTCTACATTATTATTATTATTATTACTGTTAACATGACGCAGTATCTATAGCATCATCATCACCAGCTTTAATGTCCATCACTGGATTAAATGAAGCTTCTGTCAGTCCGGGGCGTCGTTAGTCCTGGTCTGTGGGGTCTGTAGCTCCGGGTGTTTGGTCAGTTGCCCCGGATCAAATGAGAGCAGCTTTCTCTGCAGACTCTCCTCCAGCAGCGGGACCGAACCATGGAGTCACCGTCAGCTGTGTGTGCTTCTAAACTCTGTGTGT
>JAFMOC010001570.1:0-13438 GCA_019802505.1 Corydoras sp. C115
ATGCTTTGATCTTTGTAAACACGTACCACCTCCTGTTGTAGTTGCTGTAGTTCTTGAGGTTCTTCATCCCTCCTCCGCCGGTTCTCCATCGTTCTCCTCTCCTCCATCCACTCCTCTGGCTCCTCCTCTTTTCCTCCTGAGGAACCAATCAGGAGGAGCCGACTCCCGTTAGCACCACAGGTTTGTTAGAACCTTTAGAACCAGCAGTACAGATGGATGCACTCACCAGCCTCCTCCTGACGTAGAACCTCCTCAGTGTGGGGTCCTCCTCCCAGCATGCTAACTGCTAATCACACACCCTGACTCGTTAATTAATTAAGCTCTAACGAACTGATGTCATTAACTGACGGGATAAACCCACCGGCCGCAGTGCATGATGGGTGGAGGCTCAGGTCCTGGATGCTGATTGGAGCAGGTTCTGGCGACGCCTCCTGTGGTGAGGTGGAGAACTGCCGCCGAGGTGGAGAACTGTATAAACAGAGTGATGCGTTAGCTGTATAGCACCCCCCCCGCCCCCCCCCCCCACAGTGAGGCCCCGCCCCCCCACAGTGAGGCCCCGCCCCCCCCCACAGTGAGCCCCCCCCCACAGTGAGGCCCCGCCCCCCCCCCACAGTGAGGCCCCGCCCCCCCCACCCACTCCACAGTCATCACCATCAGTCCCACCCTCCCTCGTGGACATCAGGGTCCATGCTTTAGAACCCTCAGGAGGAGAACTGGTGTGGTACCTGCTGTGGGGTGGAGTGTGATGGGCGTGGTCATCGGGGTCCACTGCAGGGATAGGAGACAGGTCCCTCTGCGGGGTCAGGTTGGGGGTGGAACCACTCTCGCGGTCCTGCACTGCAGAACACACGTCCACAGGGTTAAAGGAGACGGCGGTTCTCCGGCAGCAGACCCGGAACCGTGTGCACACCCACCTGCAGCTCCGCCCCTGGAGGCGGAGACCGGAGTGGAGGAAAGTCGTCTGATTGGAGGAGAGCTCTCTGTGGGTGGAGTCAGGCGGCCGGCCGGTTCCGCCGACGGTACCGTGGGTTCCTTCTGGGTGAAGGTCACTCTGCTGACCGTCCTGCGGGTGTCAGAGGGGTGAGGGGGCGGAGCCACGCCCCTGCACGCGACCCGAGGGACCCCCGCTGTACGTCTGTACTGCTCCTCCAATGACTCCGCCTCCTGCTCCAGCTCCCGCACCCGGGAGAATGCCGCACACACGGCCTCGTTCCACAGGGTTCCCCGTCTGAGGGAGGTTCTCCTCGGGTCACGTGGCTCATCCGGGTCCTCCTCAAGGGGCGGGTCAGGGGTTACGGTGCCGTGAGGTGTGGGGTAGTCCACCACCGACGGTTTGGGGTTACGGAGAACCTCGTTCTCTAAAGCTGTGTAACACAAAGGAACATGGAGAACCATGGAACCTGCCCCACAGCCTGGTACCAACCAGAGGACCCCACCAGGGGCAACCTGAGGTACCCACCCCCGACCTGAACCAGGAACCCGAGGAACCCATTCTGAATCAGGAAACTGAGGAACCCACCCCCATTCTGAATCAGGAAACTGAGGAACCCACCCCCATTCTGAATCAGGAACCTGAGGAACCCACCCCCGTTCTGAACAAGGAACCTACCCCGTTCTGAATCAGGAAACTGAGGAACCCACCCCCATTCTGAATCAGGAACCCGAGGAACCCACCCCCGTTCTGAATCAGGAACCCGAGGAACCCACCCCCGTTCTGAATCAGGAACCCGAGGAACCCACCCCCATTCTGAATCAGGAACCCGAGGAACCCACCCCCGTTCTGAATCAGGAACCAGAGGAACCCACCCCCGTTCTGAACCAGGAACCTACCCCGTTCTGAATAAGGAACCCGAGGAACCCACCCCCGTTCTGAATCAGGAACCCGAGGAACCCACCCCCGTTCTGAATCAGGAACCCGAGGAACCCACCCCCGTTCTGAACCAGGAACCTACCCAGTTCTGAATAAGGAACCCGAGGAACCCACCCCCGTTCTGAATCAGGAACCCGAGGAACCCACCCCCGTTCTGAATCAGGAACCCGAGGAACCCACCCCCGTTCTGAATCAGGAACCCGAGGAAACCACCCCCGTTCTGAATCAGGAACCCGAGGAACCCACCCCCGTTCTGAATCAGGAACCAGAGGAACCCACCCCCGTTCTGAATCAGGAACCAGAGGAACCCACCCCCGTTCTGAATCAGGAACCCGAGGAAGCCACCCCCGTTCTGAATCAGGAACCCGAGGAACCCACCCCTGTTCTGAATCAGAGTGAGCCCGGTGTTGTGGAGGTCAGGTGGTGGATCAGGGGTGGTGGAGGTCAGGTGGTGGATCAGGGGTGGTGGAGGTCAGGTGGAGGATCAGGGGTGGTGGAGGTCAGGTGGTGGATCAGGGGTGGTGGAGGTCAGGTGGAGGATCAGGGGTGGTGGAGGTCAGGTGGTGGAGCAGGGGTGGTGGAGGTCAGGTGGTGGATCAGGGGTGGTGGAGGTCAGGTGGTGGATCAGGGGTGGTGGAGGTCAGGTGGTGGAGGTCAGGTGGTGGAGGTCAGGTGGTGGATCAGGGGTGGTGGAGGTCAGGTGGTGGATCAGGGGTGGTGGAGGTCAGGTGGTGGAGCAGGGGTGGTGGAGGTCAGGTGGTGGATCAGGGGTGGTGGAGGTCAGGTGGTGGAGCAGGGGTGGTGGAGGTCAGGGGTGGTGGAGGTCAGGTGGTGGATCAGGGGTGGTGGAGGTCAGGTGGTGGATCAGGGGTGGTGGAGGTCAGGTGGTGGATCAGGGGTGGTGGAGGTCAGGTGGTGGATCAGGGGTGGTGGAGGTCAGGTGGTGGATCAGGGGTGGTGGAGGTCAGGTGGAGGATCAGGGGTGGTGGAGGTCAGGTGGAGGATCAGGGGTGGTGGAGGTCAGGTGGTGGAGGTCAGGTGGTGGAGGTCAGGTGGTGGAGCAGGGGTGGTGGAGGTCAGGGGTGGTGGAGGTCAGGTGGTGGAGGTCAGGTGGTGGAGCAGGGGTGGTGGAGGTCAGGGGTGGAGGTCAGGTGGATCAGGGGTGGTGGAGCAGGGGTGGTGGAGGTCAGGGGTGGTGGAGGTCAGGTGGTGGAGGTCAGGTGGTGGAGGTCAGGTGGTGGAGGTCAGGTGGTGGAGCAGGGGTGGTGGAGCAGGGGTGGTGGAGGTCAGGGGTGGTGGAGGTCAGGTGGTGGAGGTCAGGGGTGGTGGAGGTCAGGTGGTGGAGGTCAGGGGTGGTGGAGGTCAGGTGGTGGAGGTCAGGTGGTGGAGCAGGGGTGGTGGAGGTCAGGGGTGGAGGTCAGGTGGATCAGGGGTGGTGGAGCAGGGGTGGTGGAGGTCAGGTGGTGGAGGTCAGGTGGAGGTCAGGTGGTGGATCAGGGGTGGTGGAGGTCAGGTGGTGGAGGTCAGGTGGTGGAGCAGGGGTGTGTGCTGGACCTTGCTGTGTGTGGTGGAGCTGCTGTTTGATCTTCTCCATCTGAGATCTTGTCCTCCTGCCCTGGTCCTCACACTGCAGCAGCTGATGCTCCACCTCAGCACGGCGCTCCACCTGCAGAACACACGTCACATGGTGGTGGAGGTTCTCCTTCAGGAGATCAGATGATGGACACAGTGATGGTTCCTGTACCTCCTGATGGAACCGAGTCTGCAGGAGCTGCTTCTGCTGGAGGAACTCGCTCTGTTCCAGACTCCGCCCTGTCTCCACCTGCTGCAGCTCCGCCCTCAACTTCAGAAGCTCCTCACAGGGCTGGGTTACCTCTGCAGAGAAGACATGATGAGGCCCCGCCCTCCCTCAGGTGTAATGATGAGGCCCCGCCCTCCCTCAGGTGTAATGATGATGAGGCCCCACCCTCCCTCAGGTGGGATGATGAGGCCCCACCCTCCCTCAGGTGGGATGATGAGGCCCCGCCCTCCCTCAGGTGGGATGATGAGGCCCCACCCTCCCTCAAGTGTTGAGGCCCCACCTTCCCTCAGGGCGGGGCCTCAGGTGGGATGATGAGGCCCCGCCCTCCCTCAGGTGTAATGATGATGAGGCCCCACCCTCCCTCAGGTGTAATGATGAGGCCCCACCCTCCCTCAAGTGTTGAGGCCCCACCTTCCTTCAGGGCGGGGCCTCAGGTGGGATGATGAGGCCCCGCCCTCCCTCAGGTGTAATGATGATGAGGCCCCACCCTCCCTCAGGTGTAATGATGAGGCCCCACCCTCCCTCAGGTGGGATGATGAGGCCCCGCCCTCCCTCAGGTGGGATGATGAGGCCCCGCCCTCCCTCAGGTGTAATGATGATGAGGCCCCACCCTCCCTCAAGTGTTGAGGCCCCACCTTCCCTCAGGGCAGGGCCTCAGGTGGGATGATGAGGCCCCGCCCTCCCTCAGGTGTAATGATGATGAGGCCCCACCCTCCCTCAGGTGTAATGATGATGAGGCCCCACCCTCCCTCAGGTGGGATGATGATGAGGCCCCGCCCTCCCTCAGGTGGGATGATGAGGCCCCGCCCTCCCTCAGGTGGGATGATGAGGCCCCGCCCTCCCTCAGGTGGGATGATGAGGCCCCGCCCTCCCTCAGGTGGGATGATGAGGCCCCACCCTCCCTCAGGTGGGATGATGAGGCCCCGCCCTCCCTCAGGTGGGATGATGAGGCCCCGCCCTCCCTCAGGTGGGATGATGATGAGGCCCCGCCCTCCCTCAGGTGGGATGATGATGAGGCCCCGCCCTCCCTCAGGTGGGATGAGGAGTGTGATGATGTCATACTCTGGTGCAGGAGCCGGTTCTCCTCCTCACGCTCCTCCAGCCGTTTCTTCAGGTGGGCCACCTCGTTCTGCAGGTGGAGATGTTCTGCTGTATGGTCAGTGCACCTGTTCAGGTTCTCCTTCAGAACCACATTCTGCTGAGAGAGTGCAGCCACCTCCACCTGAGCCGACGTCAGCTCCGCCTGAACCACAAACAGCGCAGAACAGGGGGAGGAGTCCAACAAACAACACCTCCTGATAGACACGCCCCCAAATCTGGAGCTGAGTGTGTGTGTGTGTGTGTGTACCTGTGTGTGTACCTGTGTGTGTGTGTGTGTGTACCTGTGTCTGTGTGTGTACCTGCGTGCATGTGTGTGTACCCGTGTGTGTGTGTGTGTGTGTACCTGTGTGTGTGTGTGTGTGTGTACCTGTGTGTGTGTGTGTGTGTGTGTGTACCTGTGTCTGTGTGTGTACCTGCGTGCATGTGTGTGTACCCGTGTGTGTGTGTGTGTACCCGTGTGTGTGTGTGTGTACCCGTGTGTGTGTGTGTGTACCTGTGTGTGTGTGTGTGTGTGTACCCGTGTGTGTGTGTGTGTGTACCCGTGTGTGTGTGTGTGTGTACCTGTGTGTGTGTGTGTGTACCCGTGTGTGTGTGTACCTGTGTGTGTGTGTGTGCGTGCACCCGTGTGTGTGTGTGTACCTGTGTGTGTGTGTGTGTGTACCTGTGTGTGTGTGTGTGTACCTGTGTGTGTGTGTACCTGTGTGTGTGTGTACCTGTGTGTGTGTGTGTGTACCTGTGTGTGTGTGTGTGTGTGTGTACCTGTGTGTGTGTGTGTGTGTGTACGTGTGTGTGTACCTGTGTGTGTGTGTGTGTGTGTACCTGTGTGTGTGTGTGTGTGTGTGTACCTGTGTGTGTGTGTGTGTGTGTGTGTGTGTGTACCTGTGTGTGTGTGTGTGTGTACCTGTGTGTGTGTGTGTGTGTGTGTGTGTACCTGTGTGTGTGTGTGTGTGTACCTGTGTGTGTGTGTGTGTGTGTGTGTGTGTACCTGTGTGTGTGTGTGTGTGTGTGTGTACGTGTGTGTGTACCTGTGTGTGTGTGTGTGTGTACCTGTGTGTGTGTGTGTACCTGTGTGTGTGTGTGTGTACCTGTGTGTGTGTGTGTGTGTGTGTGTGTACCTGTGTGTGTGTGAGGTGGGTCCTCACTCGTTGGTTCTCCTCTCTCTCCTCTTGCAGAGCAGCAGTCTCTCTGTGGATCCTCTCGGTCTCCTCTGCAGGAACCAGGACATTAGGAACCTGAACTGTAGGAACTAAACCCTGAGGTTCCCACAGAGGAACCACCCACCTTTATTCTTCTGCTCCATCTGCACCAGAGTCTCAGTTCTCCTGCTGTAGTCCTGCTTTAACTCCAACTGCTGCCTGAGGAACCACACACACATCATCATGCTCCTCCACCTGTTCACATGGAGCTCAGAGAACGGAGAACCTCCAGATGTTCTCCACAGATCAGGATATGGGCGGAGCTCTCACTTCATGATCTGATTGGTGAGTCTCTGCTCGTACTCCTCCTCCATCTTCCTCACATTCAGCTCTCGAACCTTCAGCTGCTCCTCCAGCCTCTTCATCATCTCCACCTGCCCCTCACACCACCTGCAGCACCACCCAAATCAACAACACGGCAACCCCCCCAGTGCCCCCCCCCCCCCCCCGTAATAACACATCACAGGAGCAATACTAACTTTTTAAAGTCCTCCTCTCGGAGTCGGAGTTCTGATTCGCGCTGACGTATGGCCTCGATGTCCTTCAGCAGAACCTGACGCTGCATATAGACCGCCTTCTCCTCCACCTGAAGAACTGCACAATCAGACTCAAGCTCCCGGGGCAGATGGGGTGAGTGAGGGTAGCTCCTGGGGCAGATGGGGTGAGTGGGGGTAGCTCCCGGGGCAGATGGGGTGAGTGGGGGTAGCTCTCGGGGCAGATGGGGTGTGTGGGGGTACCTCCTGGGGCAGATGGGGTGAGTATGGTTAGTTTTTGGGGCAGATGGGGTGTGTGGGGGTAGCTTCCGAGGCAGATGGGGTGTGAGGGGGTACCTCCTGGGGCAGATGGGGTGAGTATGGTTAGTTTTTGGGGCATATGGGGTGAGTGGGGGTAGTTTTTGGGGCAGATGGGGTGAGTGGGGGTAGTTTTTGGGGCAGATGGGGTGTGTGGGGGTAGCTCCCAGGGCAGATGGGATGAGTGGGGGTAGTTCCCAGGGCAGATGGGGTGAGTAGGGGTAGTTCCCGGGGCAGATGGGGTGAGTGGGGGTAGCTCCCGGGGCAGATGGGGTGTGCGGGGGTAGCTCCCAGGGCAGATGGGGTGTGTGTGGGGGTAGCTCCCGGGGCAGATGGGGTGAGTGGGGGTACCTCCTGCTGCCTCTGCAGTCTCTCG
This sequence comes from Corydoras sp. C115, assembly GCA_019802505.1. NCBI lineage: Eukaryota > Metazoa > Chordata > Actinopteri > Siluriformes > Callichthyidae > Corydoras > Corydoras sp. C115. The sequence continues at coordinate 7,136 of JAFMOC010001570.1, forward strand.
ATGGCGTTCTTCTCACGGCTCATCAGCGCCTCCACCTTCAGCTCGTGGTTCCTCTGCAGCTGGTGTCTGATCTCCTGCACCTCCACCCTGCACCTCTCCTTCTCCTCCATCCGGATCCGGGTCACCTCCACCTCCTGGAAATGCTGCACCTGCGGGGTATGGAGGTGATGACATCATCACGTGGAGCTCCTTTCAGTCAGGAGGTGAAGGATCTTGAACACGGTACCTGAGACCTCAGCTCCACCTGCATCTGCTCCTCCACCTCCTTCCTGATCTGTGCCAGCTGAACCTCCACCGAGTGTCCGTCCTCCCTCCTCCTCCCATCGTACTCCTCATCGATCACCTGCATCTTCTGCACTGCAGCACACATGCTCCTCACGTTACATCACACCACTCCTCCACCTCCTCCACCTCCTCCACCTTTCATCTGAAGACCCGCTCCGTCATACAGGATGGGAGAACATGCTCATCTACCTGACTGCTGCAGCACTGCAGCTCTGATCATCCAGAACATTAATGTTGACCTGATGTTCTCCACTGCCCCCACACCCACCTCCTCAGTTAAAAGGTGGAGGACCTACCGAGGGACTGTCTGAAGTCCAGAACGTCTGAGGTCTGAGTTTCAGCGTCATGAAGGTCCGAGTGAAGACGATGATGATGAAGAACCTCCGAGATCAGATTCACCAACAATCCTGCAGCAGAGGAACATACAGCACATACAGAACATACTGCTCCACCTCCACCTCCACCTCATCAGTGTAATGAGAACCCACCTCTGTCTCCACCCTGCGACTCCATCACCTGAACAAACACATCACACAGAACCATTAGAATCACCTCCATCTGCACACACTGTTCCACCTCCACCCACGGATGGGTTTGTAGTTCCACAGTCCCATTCTGTAGTGCATCTGTTCCCTTTGGTATGTTCTCTAATGACCCCCACAGAGCAGGTGTTATTAGGGTGGTGGATGCAGTCACGCTGATGTGGTGGTGCAGGTGGAGGTTCTAATGGACTACAGACTGTAGAACTACAGAGTCCATGTGTTTGGTGGGCGGAGCTGATCTGAATGAACAGAGACAGATGTTTACCAGATGTGAGTCCACTGCTGACTGAGGACTGATGTTCAGAACATCAAAGATCTCCTTCACTGACAGCACCTACACACACACACACACACACACACACACACACAGAAACACACACACAGAAACACACACACATAAACACACACACACAGAAACACACACACACACACACACACACCGTGATGGGTGTTGGGTGGGTGTAGAGTGATGGGTGGTGTGATGGGTGGGTGTTGGGTGGATGTTGGGTGGATGTTGGGTGATGGGTGGGTGATGGGTGTTGGGTGATTGGTGGGTGTTGGGTGGGTGTTGGGTGATGGGTGGGTGTTGGTGGGGTGATGGTGGGGTGATGGTTGGGTGATGGGTGGGTGATGGGTGGTGTGTGATGGGTGGGTGTTGGGTGGATGATGGGTGTTGGGTGGTGTGTGATGGGTGGGTGTTGGGTGGATGATGGGTGTTGGGTGGTGTGTGATGGGTGGGTGGTGTGTGATGGGTGGGTGTTGGGTGATGGGTGGGTGTTGGTGGGGTGATGGGTGGGTGTTGGTGGGGTGATGGGTGGATGTTGGGTGGGTGTTGGGTGTTGGTGGGGTGATTGGTGGGGTGATGGGTGGTGTGTGATGGGTGGGTGTTGGGTGGATGATGGGTGTTGGGTGGTGTGTGATGGGTGGGTGTTGGTGGGGTGATGGGTGGGTGATGGGTGGATGTTGGGTGGGTGTTGGGTGTTGGTGGGGTGATGGTGGGGTGATGGGTGGGTGTTGGGTGATGGGTGGGTGATGGGTGGTGTGTGATGGGTGGGTGGGTGGTGTGTGATGGGTGGGTGTTGGTGGGGTGATGGGTGGATGTTGGGTGGGTGTACCTGGTTGCTATGGAGAGCGCTCTCAGGGTGGAAGACGGACAGGGTGTAGTGGTAGCCGCAGCTCTGGAGGTGGTGGATGATCAGACTGTTGGAGGTCAGCATGCTCAGACCGGAGCGGGGGTCAGACCCGGACCGGGGGAGCGAGTCGCGCCGGAGCTCCAGGATCAGCTGCTTCCTCAGCTGAGTCTGCACAACCAATCAGCTGTGAGCACACCGCACCAAGCCCCACCCACTCTACTGTCCACCGTCTTCATTAATCAGACCTAATGAGTTACACACTGTGTGTGTGTGTGTGTGTGTGTGTGTGTGTGTGCGCTCTTAAACAACTTAATGAGCTCATGACTAACTGATTAAAGTCATTAATCAAGTGTTTCATTCATTAATTAATTAAATATGTTGTTTGGATGTTCCACTGAAATCTGCAGAACGTTCTGATCATTAATATTGATTATTCTCCGATCGATCGATCCGTCAGTTCATTAAGCAGAGTTAATTGATTAATTAATTAAACGATAGTTAAACGAGGGGTGCCGCAGACCTTCAGTGAATCCAGAACCCCCCTGTTTTTCAGTGAATGGTACAGTCGGAGTCTCAGCTCCTCTGCGCTCACACTGCGCTGCTCCGCGCTCATGATGCACCCCGCGCTGTGACGTCATCAAACACATCAAAACACATTAAACAGATTAAAAACATTAAAAACATCAAAGACATTAAACACCTGGACCGACCCTCACCTGAGAGACAGACAGAGAGACGTTCAAACCGGCACCCGCCGCTCTGACGCACTTCCGCTTCCGGATCACACAATCACGCGTCATAAACACATAATAATCATAATCAGTAATCAGTGTGTTAATTATAAAAACATCATTTAAACATTAAAACTGTATCTGTTCATTATCGATATATAAAAAAACAAAACACTTTATATAATACAACAAGACTATAATAAAGTAATGACGTAATGAAACAGTATGAATATAAACGAATCGCATTACATTTAAAGCTAATTAATCAATGATGACGTCATTAAAATACTTTAATAATTCTGATTTATTGTTAAAATGCGTGATCCGGGTCCTTTTGATGATGACGTAACAGGAAGTGACCCGGGCGGGAGTCTGAGGCGGTTTGTTTACATTAAAGATGAATCAGCTTTTAATGTCGTTCTCTAATTAAACTCACAGTTATTAATATCATTATCATTATCATTATTAATTATTATTAATTTATCGATCTCTCGGTGATTCTGCAGGTTTGTTGGCGTCATCAACGGTTACCTTAATGTCACCGTGTTCCGTACAGCGCACGCTCTTTGGAAACGTTACGTCACAGTGACGTGATTCAGCCTTTGAACCTGCCGCCGGGGCTTTGAAGTCTGTTAATTGGTGAGTTTTTAATCGATCTGTAATTTAAAGAGTTCAGTTTAAATTGTGTACGGACTGCTGTGAATGCGATAGTTATCCGTACAAGCTGAAGCCTGAGGTAGAACCCTGTGTTCTAAAGGTTCCTCTGTTAGAGCAGTGTGTGTGTGTGTGTAGTTCATACCTCAGGGTTCCGTGGTTCCTCTGTGCAGAACAGGAACCATGTCCGGGAGCTTCTACTTCGTGATGGTCGGTCACCATGACAACCCCGTCTTTGAAATGGAGTTCCTGCCTCCCGGGAAGAGTGAGTCCAAGGTACCACCACCACCTCCATCCACCTCCACCTCCACCCCACCACCCGACAGACCCACCACCACCTCCATCCACCTCCACCTCCACCTCCCAACAGATCCACCACCACCTCCATCCACCTCCACCTCCACCACCACCCGACAGACCCACCACCACCACCACCACCACCACCTCCATCCACCTCCACCTCCACCACCACCACCACCTCCATCCACCTCCACCTCCACCACCACCACCCGACAGACCCACCACCACCTCCATCCACCTCCACCTCCCAACAGATCCACCACCACCTCCATCCACCTCCACCTCCACCACCACCCGACAGACCACCACCACCACCACCTCCATCCACCTCCACCTCCACCACCCAACAGATCCACCACCACCTCCATCCACCTCCACCTCCACCACCACCTCCATCCACCTCCACCACCCAACAGATCCACCACCACCACCACCTCCATCCACCTCCACCTCCACCACCCAACAGACCCACCACCACCACCACCTCCATCCACCTCCACCTCCACCACCACCACCCGACAGACCCACCACCACCTCCATCCACCTCCACCTCCCAACAGATCCACCACCACCTCCATCCACCTCCACCTCCACCACCACCCGACAGACCCACCACCACCACCACCTCCATCCACCTCCACCTCCACCACCCAACAGATCCACCACCACCTCCATCCACCTCCACCTCCACCACCACCTCCATCCACCTCCACCACCCAACAGATCCACCACCACCACCACCTCCATCCACCTCCACCTCCACCACCCAACAGACCCACCACCACCACCACCTCCATCCACCTCCACCTCCACCACCCGACAGACCCACCACCTCCATCCACCTCCACCTCCACCACCACCCGACAGACCCACCACCACCACCACCTCCATCCACCTCCACCTCCACCACCCAACAGATCCACCACCACCACCACCTCCATCCACCTCCACCTCCACCACCCAACAGATCCACCACCACCTCCATCCACCTCTACCTCCACCACCACCCGACAGACCCACCACCACCACCACCACCTCCATCCACCTCCACCTCCACCACCCAACAGACCCACCACCACCACCACCACCCAACAGACCCACCACCACCACCACCTCCATCCACCTCCACCTCCACCACCCGACAGACCCACCTCCTCCATCCACCTCCACCTCCACCACCCGACAGACCCACCTCCACCTCCACCACCCGACAGACCCACCTCCACCTCCATCCACCTCCACCTCCTCCACCCGACAGACCCACCTCCACCACCTCCACCCGACAGATCCACCTCCACCACCCGACAGATCCACCTCCACCTCCATCCACCTCCACCACCACCACCCGACAGATCCACCTCCACCACCACCACCCGACAGATCCACCTCCACCTCCATCCACCTCCACCACCCGACAGACCCACCTCCACCACCTCCATCCACCACCCGACAGATCCACCTCCACCACCCGACAGATCCACCACCACCTCCATCCACCTCCACCTCCACCACCCGACAGATCCACCACCACCTCCATCTCCACCACCCGACAGACCCACCTCCACCACCCGACAGATCCACCTCCACCACCCAACAGACCCACCTCCACCTCCATCACCACCACCCGACAGATCCACCTCCACCACCCAACAGACCCACCTCCACCTCCATCACCACCACCCGACAGATCCACCATCACCTCCATCCACCTCCACCACCCGATAGATCCACCTCCATCCACCTCCACCAGTTCAGGGACAATCAGAACACTCAGAACCGTGACGCTGCGTGGTGTGTGTGTATATATATATGTGTGTGTGTGTGTGTGTGTGTGTATGTATATGTGTGTGTGTGTATGTATATGTGTGTGTGTATGTGTGTGTGTATGTATGTGTGTGTGTGTATATGTGTGTGTGTGTATATGTGTGTGTGTATATATATGTATATATGTGTGTGTGTGTGTATGTGTGTGTGTGTATATATGTATATGTGTGTGTGTGTGTGTATGTTTATGTGTGTGTGTGTGTATATGTGTGTGTATACATATGTATATGTGTGTGTGTTTGTATGTGTGTGTGTGTATATGTGTGTGTTTGTGTATGTGTGTGTGTATATATATGTCTATGTGTGTGTTTATGTGTGTATGTGTATATATGTGTGTATATGTGTGTGTGTGTTTGTGTATGTGTGTGTACATACTGTGGTATAAGTTTGGTTTGTGTTATGTGTGTGTGTATATGTGGTGTCTTACCGTGTGTATATTGTGTGTTTGTGTGTGTATAAATGTGTGTTGTATATGTGTTTGTTTATGTGTATGTGTAATATATGTGTTGGTTGTGTATTCATGTGTGTGTGTGTGTATAATGTGTGTTGTGTTTATGTGCTATGGATATTGTGTTTGTGTATGGTGTGGTGTGGTTATGTGGTTGTGTTTGTGTGTAGTAGTGTGTTGTGTGTATGTGTTTGGATGTTTAGGTTTGTGTGTGTGTGTAGGTGGTATGTGTTTGTTATGCGTGTATGTGTGTAGTGTGTATGTGTGTGTGTGTGTAGTATGTGTGTATGTGTATGTGTGTATTTATGGTGTATGTGTGTGGTGATGTGTTATTGTTGTGTTATGTGTGTGGGATGGGTGTGTGTATGTGTTTGGTTTTTTTGGGG
>JAFMOC010001575.1:0-12961 GCA_019802505.1 Corydoras sp. C115
GTAAAAACCAAACCAAATTTTTTTTTTTCTGATTAAAAAAACTAAAAAAATTTGTTTTCCAAACCTGATTGTTGAAAAAAAATATTCTTTTCTAATTATTAAAATTCCTTTTATTTTTTTGTCCCTAAAAACAAAATGTTTTGACGTTTAGTCTTGGGCATAAACTTGTGGGGGTTAAGGCTTCATAAAAATTTTTTCCCAAAATACCCCAAACCCTTTGGAGGGAATTTTCAGCCCCCACCCACACTACACTTTTCCTTTGAACTGAGAAAGGGCTTTAAAAATTTTTCAAGAACCCTTCCGATCAACTGGGAAAGTGTTGGATTTGAAATTTTTTTTGCAAGTTTTTATGTCTTGAAAACATTACAATTTTTTAATGTCTCATAAATGTTTTTTGGGCTGCATCAAAGGGGGGTCAAAAATTCCCAGGGTGGGTATTGCCAAAGAGAAAAACAAAAAATTTTCAATGCTTTGTCCAAAACCCGTGATCAGAAAAATTTTTGTAAAACAAATGTTGATAGAAAGCTTCAGTAAGCTGTTGCGAGGTTAAAACCCCAGTGAAGTTCTACACTTATACACACACACACACACACACACGTAAACTGTATGTACAACAGAAAGACACAATGCTTATGTACTTATTCCTCTGACTCTCTGTCTGTAATGATAGGACTGAATTCTTTCTTCTTCCATTTTCATTCTGTCCTAATGCATTATTTATGCTATTTTTTTGTTTTAAATATTAAGAAAAACAATGTTTTGTATATACTATATAAGTGAATAAAAGCTCTGTGTTCAGTGTGTAAACAAACTCCCCTCCCTGCTCCTTCACACGTGTATGAGAATGCTAATGAATAGAGGATGGGTGGTTTTACACACTGAGTGTGTAAAACCACACATGCAGAGAATCAACATACAAACATGTAAAAATATTAAAACACTTACATACCAAACTTGAACTGGATCACATCCTTAATCAAACATTTCTACATCTTCTAAATCAATGCTTTAGAGTCTCTTTCATCCTCAATCAACAGTTTCCCTGTTTACCTATATTCTAAGGATATAATCAACATAATTTATAGACCCTTGAAGCTGTCTCTGTCGTGGATTTGAGGCATTTTAGGTTCACAAGCACTTGTATTACTTGTATTAAAACAAACACATAAATTTCACTAAAATAACACTGTTATAATATTTAAACTGGAGATTGGGTTACATGGACAAAATAATGACAGTTTTATCTTTAAAATGGTGTATTTGATGACTGTTCATGACAAAAACAAAAAAGAAATGCTCATTCAAATTTACTAGATAAACTATTTAAACGATTTAAAAAACAATTAGATCTGCTGCTGCTGCATTTAGGAGGAATAGAAACATTAGTGTTAATATAGGATACAGCTTGTAGATTTATTATGCAGATCAGATATTAATAACCACATGCTATAATACTTCATTACGACTGATGCAACACAAATATGATTAAATATCATTAATAATGTGACCTGAACACTAGATCTGTTATTAGTGCAGCTTGCTGTCGAGACTGAACAGTGGAATGTTAGGGCTCTCAGTTCACTTGATAGTGAACTGAGACTGAACAGCAGCATTTATGGATTGTCTGAGACCAAGTCTTGACAATAGAACTTCAAATTCTGAAATTCAAATTCACCGGAAATCATTTTGCTCTATGCATATGTATAAGGATAGAACATTCCATAGTAACTGGGAATGCATTGAATTGTTTTAAAAGATATATATGTGCAGTTGAATTTGTTTAAAGTTTGCATTATTATAACAAAAATGATAGATCTGAATTATCCTGACAATAATCTATCACAACTTTGATAAAAAAAATCCTAAAGTTTGCAAGTCATTTGTTCAGTTTAAATGGTAAAGTATAATTCTAGTGCTCAGAAAATCTCTAAATGTTGCTCCAACTTTTTAGCACTCATAGTTAAATATAAATATTGTTTTTTGCAGTTTTTCTGCAGTTGTTTTTGCAGTTGATTTCATATATGCCTAACATAAGAAAGGAAACTAATTGCAGTCAGTCACAGCTGATAGTGCCCCAAAGAAAATCACTTACATGGAATATATCAATCCGCGCTCCTATTTTAAGTAATTTCAGTGGTTTTTTTTTTTTTTTTTTTTTGAAAAAATAGCCCAGATAGTGAAGTTTGACAATAGAGGCAGTGTTATACTTGCTTTAGTAGGATGGGTCATGTTGGTTTCTGGGTGTTGAACCCACTCTGAACTTTTTATGTTGAGACAATAACAAACAGCTTCTTTGTAATGTCTGTAGATGAAAAAAAAACATTTTAATGAAGTAAAATAATAACAGTAAGTATTTTCACAGTCATTATAAATTATAGTTTATCTGATTGAAATTCAGGTCAGGATTTGATTAAAATTTATAAGTGACATTGATTCTGAGGATTCATTGATTTAGTCTGTGTGTAAGTGTGTGTGTGTGGAATTAAGGCTTGATTAAAATAAATCCAAATTATGTTTGGTTACTCTTTCATTTAATTTATAGAATAACATTTATTCCCAGCCAATGCAGTATGATTAATTTTACTTTAGTGGAAAAATTTACAAAGTTGACAAAAATTTGTTCATTATATATATGTCCTTCTTTTAGTGACAAAAAACTATTAAAATGTAGAGCAGTCTGGAGCAGTGAAAATGTGTTGGGCCTCTAATACAGAAATTAATGGATCAAAACTATCTTATGTGCAAGAATATATATATTTGTAATTTTATAACTTAATACGTATAAACATGACTAATGGAGCAACTGCAAACCCCCTCCCCCACCCCGGGGATTAATAAAGTTGTATAAACATGGTTTTCCTTTACTTCTGACTTGTGCTGTTCTCATTTGTAAGTCGCTTTGGCAAAAAGCATCTGTTAAATGTGTAAACGTAAATGTAATCTGATTCTGATTCTTAGTTAAATATTTAAATATGAATGTACTACAAGAAGGGCGGCACAGTGGCTTAGTGGTTATCAAGTTATCAAGTATCGCAGTGAGCAAAAAACAAAAAAAAGAGTCCAAAAAGTGTGCCAAAAAATTCTCATTAATATCAATACAACCTCAAATAATGTAAGAAACAATTTTAAGTTAAAACTTGGGTTATTAAACATTAGGTCACTTTCATCAAAATCAGCTCTAGTTCAAGAAATAATAACTGATAACTTACTAAATGTATTTTGTCTCATGAATACCTAGCATTAAATGATGCCTCTCCACCTGGTTATACTAATGCTCATAAACCACGTCTTAGTGGACGAGGAGGTGGAGTGGCTACGATCTATAAAGAAAACATAAATGTAACACTTAATAATAAGTATGAGTCAAAATCCTTCGAAGCTCTTGTACTCAACATAAGCAGCTCATCTGCATTGAAGAATAAATACAATATAATGCAACTTATTACCATATACCGCCCTCCCGGCCCATATACAGAGTTTATTAAAGAATTTGGTGAATTTCTCTCTAACATAGTAATCTCATCAGACAAGGCCTTAATAGTCGGTGACTTCAATGTTCACTTTGAAAACCCACTAGACTCATTTAAATTAGACTTTGACTCCATCCTAGATTCCATGGGCATTACTCAAAGTGTAGTTGGTATAACACATCGCTGTAAACATACATTAGACTTAGTTTTATCACATGGTATTAACATTAATAATTTAACTATTGTTCTACTAAGTGAGGTCATCTCCGATCAATATTTGATAACCTACGATTTAGAAACTGATATTGATCCAGTCATTAAACCGCGATATGACATGAAGCGTACAATCATTCCCTCTACTGCTGTGTCATTCCTACAACATTTACCCGAATTAAACATTAAACCAGCATCAGGACCCGACGAACTTGAAAACACAGCGGAATACCTTAAACACGTGTTTTCTGCAACCTTAGACAGTGTCACTCCACTTAAACTAAAAAGGATTAAAGATAAAAGACTCGTTCCATGGTTTAATGATCAAACACATGCCCTAAAACAAACCACTAGAACCATGGAGCGTAAATGGAGACAAACTAAATTAGAGGTATTTAGGGTTGCATGGAAGGACAGTATGACTGAGTACAAACATGCACTCAATGCAGCGAAGACTAAATATTATTCTGAATTAATAGAGAACAACAAAAACAACCAAAGATTCCTCTTTAGTACCATTGCCAAATTAACTCAAAGTGCTACTGAATCAGATTCACAGATTCACTCACAGTTCAGCAGCAATGATTTCATGAATTTCTTTAGTGACAAAATTGAAAACATAAGACTTAAATCATCTAATGCATCGTGTAGCATAATCAATAATCAACCCTCAATAATTTCTGAAAAATCTAGTGGTAGAGAAAATAATATAGTACAAGAGTTAAATACCTACAGAGCCCCACAAGGGACATAAGCAAAAATAATTTAGAGAGGAACATGAGTAAAAAAATTTTTTTTTTTTTTTTACTTATGTCGTGCTCACCACTTAGTAAGTCGTGCGCACGAGTTAGTAAGTCGTGCACACCACTTAATATCTCGTGAGCATGAGTTATTAAGTGGTGCGCACGAGATATTATGTGAATCATAATCTGACAATAAACAGACATGACGCGCTGTTACAACGATAGCGTTTACACTGGGACATGCGCTCTCCGACACTATGGCTGTTTGACAGATCCACAGATAAATAAATTACACGAATATAAATAAATGTTTTTTTCTAGGAATCTTTCTAGGAATGTAACTCCGGAATGCCATATAGGCTATATTCGACCGAACTCGTTTGCATGTTCTCCGAGTTGCTTGTTGCTTGGGAATTTCATTTTACCCCCAAAACAGTTAAGCATTGGAGTTAAACGTGGCAATAACACGACTGGATTTCACATGTCTTATAATAATGTCTTATTTTGAAAAACAAGCCGCTGTATTTGATGAGATGAAGTGTACATGTGTTGGATGAGATGAACGTAACCGCTGTTCTTCCGCAGATACACGTATGGAAAAACGGATGTTTTCTAAGAATCACGCATGCGTTTGTGTACATGTGACTGTGTACCGCATTGTGAATGTTTTACATTTGAACCAAATCGGAACTAGATCGGAACTTAGTAAGTGGTGAGCACGACATAAGTAAAAAAAAAATTCTTTTTTACTCATGTTCCTCTCAAAATTTTTTTTTGCTCATGTCCCTTTAGGGGCTCCGTAAATACCTTTAACCCCATATTTAAAAATGAGCTTGTCTCATTAATTACACAATCAAAGACAACATCCTGTATGTTAGACCCAATACCTACAAACCTGCTTAAAGACCTCCTACCAAATATTACAGAGCCTTTTATAAACATTATAAATTCATCACTTAAAATAGGCTATGTCCCCAAAAATCTGAAGTGTGCAGTCATTAAACCATTACTTAAAAAACCTAATTTAGATCCTCTAATACTGTCCAACTATAGACCAATATCAAACCTTCCTTTTTTCTCTCCTAAAAAAAATCCTAGAAAAAATAGTGTTCAACCAGATGAATCGCCATCTTCTAGCTAATAACGTTCATGAAGTTTTTCAGTCAGGTTTTAGGTCTCATCATAGCACTGAGACAGCCTTAATTAAAGTCGTTAATGTCTTATTAATGTCCTCTGATAATAACCAAATCTCTTTTCTTGTATTATTAGATCTTAGTGCAGCCTTTGACACTATAGACCATAACATCTTAGTTGACAGATGAGAAAACACTGTGGGCGTTACAGGATCTGCACTCCAGTGGTTTAAACCCTACCTGACAGATCGATATCAATTCACCTGTGTTAACAACCAATGTTCTGATCTTGCTAAAGTTAAATATGGTGTCCCACAAGGGTCAGTTCTGGGTCCACTCCTATTTGCATTATATATGCTTCCATTGGGATCAATTATTCGTAAACATGGAATCAGTTTCCACTCATATGCAGATGATACACAAGTTATATGTTTCAGCTAACCCTAATAATGGTTGTTCAGTCAGTAAGCTCGAGGACTGCATCCAAGATATTAAAATATGGATGTCAAAAAACTTCCTACTGCTAAATTCTGATAAAACAAAGTTTCTGATAGTCGGACCCAAGGACAAAATTAACAAAGCTTCTAACACTATGTTAAACCTTGATAACTCTTTAATTAGACCCAGTTCATCTGTAAATAATCTCGGTGTCATTATTGATTCAGATCTCTCCTTTACAAAGCACATTAGCAATATCACTAGAATTGCATTTTTTCACCTTCGTAACATTTCGAAGCTACAAAATATCCTCTCCCTCCAAGATGCAGAAAAACTAATTCATGCTTTTATTACCTCAAGGTTAGATTATTGTAATTCACTTCTGACAGGATGTTCTAATAAATCATTACATAAATTACAACTTGTGCAGAATGCTGCAGCTAGAGTTTTAACTAAAACCAGAAAGTTTGATCATATAACTCCTGTGTTATCAAACTTGCACTGGCTACCAGTTAAATTTCGTATCGAGTACAAAATTTTATTAATAACATATAAAATTCTACATAATCAGGCTCCACAGTATCTGAGTGAGCTGATTCAATCGTACAAGCCAGCACGTGAGCTCCGATCTCAAGGTGCTGGTTTACTCTTAGCTCCTAGAATAAATAAAATAACTGCTGGTGGAAGAGCGTTCTCCCACAAGGCTCCTCAACTTTGGAATAGTCTTCCAGTTACTGTTCGTGACTCTGAATCACTATAAATCTTTAAAAATAAATTAAAAACACATTTATTTAATCTTGCGTTTAACTAATCCCCTGTAGATAAAGATGTAGGTCTCAGACTTGGCTGTGTTGGGGGGGGGGTAATCTCTGATCAGTGTATGCTGGCATTTCACCTCTTCACCCACCTCATCATTAATGGGGGGGGGGGGTGGCGCTGAAATGATGCTGTTCCGGGGCGCCATCTCAACTATGTAGAGTCTGCAGTATCTGCCTCTTTTAGTTATGCTGCTCTAGTCAGTGATGCCGGAGTCACATGCTGCACTGTCTCAATAAATTACTTATTAATTAAATGGCGCGCTTTATTATCAGCTCTAACTGCCTTCCCTGTCTGTTTCTTTTGAGGTGTCCCCCGGCTTCCTGGAGGTCTTCGTCCATGGCTCTGCTGACGAATACTGGATGGAACCTGATTATTAATTGGACTCGCGGTCCTGCAGGACGCCCCCTAATGGACTCACATATAGTTTTCCAGTTGTTAGTTTTTCCATTTGTTTAATATCTAGACATGGCTGTCCTACACTGTTCTTGCTACCTGGCTGCTCAAGGAGGATGAGTCCCCCACTGAGTCTTGGTCCTCCCAAGGTTTCTTCCTTAAATAACAACATAAAAGGGAGTTTTTTCTTGCCACTGTCGCTTCGGCTCGCTCTTTGGGGGTTTAAAGGCTTTTCATTCTGTAAAGCTGCTTTGTGACAATGTACTGTTGTAAAAAGCGCTATATAAATAAATTTTACTTGAACTTGAACTTAAACTGTCAACAACATATTTTTTAGGACACAAAACATAAGGTAAGTTATAATTAGGAAAGAATATTAGTTTGTAGTGACTTTGAATGCACTTAGTTTCCTTTGTTCTGTAAAGCATCTCTGAAACTTTCATCAACTGCAGACAATAATATTTATATTTAACTATAAGTGCTGAAAAGAAGCAACATTTATTGATTTTCAATCAATTTTTGCAATATACTGAGATTTACACTGAACCAAACAGAACTGATTTGCAAACTTTGGGATATCTTAATGTTTTATGCTTATACCTATGAAAAGGGCAAAAAGGCTTTCAGGTGAAATTATGAGGAATTCTCAGTTCTATTGTTAAATGATAGTGTGGGTGGGACGGTGAATTTCTCCAAATGGTTGCCTAATTTGAAACATTTATAAAGCCATCACATGGGCTTTGCTCCTCAGACTAAACTGCAAACAACTTCATGTTAGGACACAAAGGATAAAGGTAAGTAATAATTAAAATAGGACTTTATTTTCAATTAATCAATTTAGGAAGCATTAAGTATTTCTATCAGAAATTAGTTGTTAGATGTGTTTACTGTCACAATTAAACCCCTAAAGGAGCTCTAGCTTGTTATTTCTGTGGTAAGTGATATTTGTTGAGGTAAAGTATAACTTCCAAATTAAACAAATTATATTTTTCAATTATATGAAATCAATTTAAATAAGAGCACTGATTGATCATTTTGTGTAAGTGCTTTTTTGGGAGGCAGTATCAGCTGTGACTGCATTGAACTTGTGTAAATTGTTTAAATAGTTTTTGTATATTTAAAAAGTAAAAAGTAAAAGCTGCAGATCTTCTGCTCATCTTTGTACTTATAATTGAACATTTAGCCATTAACCATATACACACGTGGACAAAATTGTTGGTACCCCTTGGTTAATGACAGAAAAACCCACAATGGTAACAGAAATAACTTTAACCTGATAAAAGTAATAAATAACATACAAACACAAATAACTTTTCACAAAGAAACAGTATATGTAAAAAGTGGTTTGTATTGCATGAACTTAATATAACAAATGAAATAAACAAAATCAAATCCAAATACACGCACACAAGGTTATAGTCTCTAAACTCAATGAGTACTCCAACAAAAAGCAAAAAATCTTCAATAAACATATATCACCCAACCCCCATAACAAACCAAATTTAAATATTTTCTCAGCTACAGTTCACTTAAACAAGGTTTGTTGGTTTGGATTTTAACAGTATTTTCCTTTGGGTGTAAAATTTCCTAGGTTCAAATCCGGAGGGGCCCAAGTAGTATTTTTTTTGTTTTTTTCTTAAACAAAATCCAAAAAAATTTTTTAAAATTTATAAACACAAAAAATTAAATTATGGATTTATGAAATAATCTTTACAATACTTTCAAATTTATATAAAATTATAACATTTTTGAAAATCAGTCTTTTTTGTCATTTCCTCAAAATACGAGTTCACAATAAAGAGATTAGGTTTTGGGATATTGGTCCAATCAACCCAAAAAAAGATGAAATTTATTTAAAAAAAAACTCTTTTTGATGTGTTGGGTGGTGGGTTGCAGCCCGCAGGATGGACTCATGGACTTATTTTGTTTTTCCAACTTTTGATACAGACACGGACCCCCCACACAATCTGTACGGCGCCCCTACACTGTTGGATTCTGCTTTTTTCCCCCAAAAGTTGGGTTTCCCTGTGAGTTTTTGGGTCCTCCAAGGTTAAGCTTCAAACTTACCTTTAAAAACGCATTGTAAAAGGGGGATTCAACCCAGCCTAGTGAGAGACTGCGACCGAACGCAGGCCTTTAAACCCGCTCGGCCATCCTGACACACAACCTTCAAGCTAAGGAAAAAAGAAAGATGCCTTTATACGCTAAAGGCTATGTAACTGAATTCACCATAGTGGTTGATGCCGAGCTCTAAAAAATTCACCTTTTTCGATTTTTTAAAAATGATTTACAAAAAAAATCTTTAAACAAACCCCCCTAAGGCACTTGCGGTTTATAAATGCTCTGAGACAAAAGTTGAAGCTGTTCTGATGGAGGGGGAATTCTGCACTGTTTGGTGTGATGGATTCAACAGTGCATTGAAAAAAGCGGGATTTAAAAACAGTGCCCAGTATATTTTTCTAAAAAAACTGAGTGCTTTGTACTACCCATTAGCTTCACTGGGATTCAGTTTCATTATACAAGTATAACCTTTGCTTTTAAAAGGATACTATACAGCTGCCCCATGGAGGTAGCTTAGAGGATTGTAGTTCAGGACAAAAACGTTTCAAACAGCATGAAGGGAAACTTTTTTTTAGTACTCTTTAATTATAGTTAAAAAGTAAAATTTTGGGTTTTTTTTTTTGGGGTTTTTGTGGTGTGGGGAAAAGTGGCTTTGTGGTTATCACCTCTTAGAATATAAATTTAAAATTTTAAAGCTGGATGAAATTGAGGGAAATTTTGGGAAAAAGACAAAGAACCCATTTTTTTAAAAAAATGTTTTAAATTTTTTTACATGTTTCATTGGTCAATCACTAATTTTAAAAAAAATTTTTAAAACCTTTGAACGAAAATCATTTCTGAAACGAATCATGACCCAAAAATCGATCGAATCGAATCGCCAAAAATGAGAGTCGCACCCTAGTTAAAAACCCCGATTAAATGATTCAAATTTCAATATTAGTGGCACCTAGTAAAGTTTTAAAGAAACAAAGGGCTTTTAAAATATTTGTTTTTAATTGTAATCTTTTCCCCTAAATACATTTTAAAGCCAAAACTAATTTTAAACCAGTTTTTAAAAAAAATATTTTCTAATTCATTTTTCTGAACTTGTGCGAAATATCTCTTTTGGGAGAGCTTTTTGAAGATCTAAAGGTCACCCCTTTTTAATCCCGGGTTTCGCTTATAGACATCTTTTTTCGTGCACTCATAATTTAAAAAAACGATAAAAATACCTATTTTTGACAAACAACATCTAAAGAACACAGGATCGTGAAAAAATTTATTGCTTTAAAATAAAGAATTTAATAAAAAAGCTTTTCCCTGACCCCGGGCCAAACCGCAGTTGCCGGGCCAAATAAGATAAACCAAAACGAAAAGGGACAGCACTTTGCCTTGGAACAGTGTTTCATAAACTAGATGTTATGAAAAAAGCAGCAAATTTTACCCTTTAAAGTTCTAATTTTGCCAGTGATCTTGGGGGAAAAAAATTTGGCTCCCCATAGCAGGATGGAACCCGGTTTAGACTTTTATCAACTTTAAAACAACTGGTAATTTTAAGTTACTTGCCGTGGAGTTAAATTAGGCAAATCACTAAAAAATGACCCTAGAGTCAGCCGATTTAAAAATTGAAACCTTTTGATCCATAGTTAGACATACAGTGGTTGCAAAAATTTATACCCTTGAAAATTTCCATATTTTTCCCATTAAACACAAAATAAATATATTTATGGAATTTTAAGTGAAAGCCAAAACAAAAATGGGGATACAATTTTGGAAATGGAAGGGAAAATTATACGAATAAATTTTTTTTTCAAATATAAAAATGAAAAAAGGGGACTGCAAAAGTATTCGCCCCCCCTTTTCCCTGAGTGCAACCCAATTTCTTTAGAAGTTGCCTGATGAGTGCCATGACTCAAAAGGTCCACCTGTGGTAATCTAACTCGTACAAATAAAAGCTGCACCGTGACGGCCTCAATGTTGGTTAAGAAATATTGGGGACAAAAGCTCATGAAGCCAAAGAAAAAACCAGACAGGTTAGGAATATGGTTTTTAGAAGTTTAAAACGGGGTTAGGTTTAAAAAAATTTCAAAACTTGAAAAACTACGGAGCACTGTTCAACCTCATCCGGAATGGAAAAAGTATGGCCCCCCAGTAAACCTGCCAAGACAAAGGCCCTCCCCTAAACTTTCAGGGAAAGGAGATCACTGATCAGGAGGCAGCCCAAAAGGCCCATGGTGACTCTGGATGAAATGCAGAGAGCCCGTCAGGTGGGGGAAACGTCCCCAGACCAATTTGTCGTGCAAAACCAAATGTATTTTATGGGAAAAGTGGCAAGGAGAAAACCATTTTTAAAAAAAACATGAAGTCCCGTTTGCGTTTCCAAAGCCATGTTGAGGACACGCAAACATGTGGAAGAAGGGCTTTGGCAGAGAACCAAATTGAACTTTTTGGCCCAATGCAAAACGCAGGGGGGGGCGAGAAATAACCCCATGTTGGGGAGAAATAACAATCACTCTGAAGACACCTCCCCCCCTGTCAAAATGGTGGGGGGAAGCATCATGCCCTTGGGGGTGCTTTCCTTTAGCAGGGACCGGGGGTTTTTCAAAGTTGGGGAAAAAGGAGGAGCCAATACAGGGCAATCTTGGGAAAAAAACCCGTTGGAGTCGAAAAGATTTGAGACTGGGCGGGGGTTCACCTTCCCCAGGACAACGACCCTAAAAAATAAAGCCAGAGCTACAAAGGATGGTTTAAAAAAAGAAATTCATGTGTTTGAAGGCCAGTCAAAAAGACCTAAACCCAATTAGAATTTTTGGGGGAAGATCTCAAAACTGCTGTTCACAAACGCTCTCCATCCCAACTGACTGAGCTTTAGCTGTTGTGCAAAGGGGGAAAGGGCAAAAAATTTTAGTCACTAATGTGCAAAGCTGGTGGGACATATCCCAAAAGACTTTCACGGAATGCAGCAAAAGGGGGTCCACAAAGTATTGATCAGGGGGGGTGAATATTTTTCACGCGAAAATTTTTTGTTTTTTTATTTGTAAAAAAAAAAGTTTGATTTAGTTAATTTTCCTTCCACTTTCCAAATTTTACCACTTTGTTTTGGTCTTTTACATTAAATTCCGTTTTAAATATTTTTATGTTTTTGGGTTTTAGGACAAAAAATGGAAAAGTTCAAGGGTATGAAACTTTTTTCCCCATGTATTACCCCCCGCCCCTGAAACCCCCAACCTTAGGCGGAGGAAACGTTTTGATTGAGTTGAGCACATTTGGAATATGCAGACAGTAATCAACAAGATAACTGTAAGGAAGCGACATTTCAGACAAAAACACATACTCAAGAGCTGAGGGTTTTAAAACCCGGAGGTTTTCAACCGGCTCAGATGCAGACCCCTTCCAAAAACCACAGTAATATTTCTGTTCCAATTTAAAATAAAACGACCCTTTAAGTTCGGAAGATTTTAAACTAAGGATAAAGGCAGATTTTGTTTTAAAAGCTTGCCA
This sequence comes from Corydoras sp. C115, assembly GCA_019802505.1. Taxonomy (NCBI): domain Eukaryota; kingdom Metazoa; phylum Chordata; class Actinopteri; order Siluriformes; family Callichthyidae; genus Corydoras; species Corydoras sp. C115. The sequence continues at coordinate 12,751 of JAFMOC010001575.1, forward strand.
AACCAAAATTCCCAAACCGGGTTTTGAAGCATGAGAAGTCATCAATTGATGCAGAATAAAAAAATTTTGGGTTACGGACGCCATGATGCCCCGTCAAAAATCTTTTATTTATCGGGCTTTGTGAAAACTCGTTTGGGGGTCCCGGGGAACCCTCCCGGGCTTTTCGTCCAGCAAAAAAAATAATTAAAAATACATGGGATGAGGGAGGTAT
>JAFMOC010001571.1:0-7500 GCA_019802505.1 Corydoras sp. C115
CATGTCCGTGTGGGTTTCCTCCCACAGTTCGAAAACATGGATTCAAGGTGAACTCAATGCTCTAAATTGCCCCATATACTGTGTATATGTCTGTGTGAGTGAATGTACCCAGTGATAGATTGCCCCCCTGTCCTGGGTGTATCTGCCCAGCGCCTGAAAATGTTACCTTCTCCCCTGGATTGACATGGGGAAACCCCCCCACCCCCACCCCACCCCCACGACCCTAGTACAGGATAAAGTGGAAGAAAATGGTGGTTTAGTGGTTTAGCATGTTCTCCCCTCAGTGCTTAGTGTTTAAAACCTGATCTGGGTGTAGTTTGCATGTTCTCCCCGTGTCCACATGGCTTTCCTCCGGTTTCCTCCCACAGTCCGAAAACACGGCTTCAAGGTGAACTCAATGCTCTAAATTGCCCCCATACAGTCTGTGTATATATATATATTTATATATGTGCGTGTGTGTAAACGTACCCAGTGATAGATTAGCACGCGAAACGTTACGTAACTCCCCTGGATGGACACGGGGACCACCCCCACCCGACCCCCAACACCCCCTCCACCCCCAACCGACCCCCAACCCCCCGTCCACCACCACCCCCACCCCACACGCCCTCTCTAGCGCCTCCTCTGTGATTCGTAACATCCAGGAATGCCGATGACGCCGCGACCAAATCGTTTCGTCAGCATCGCCCCGTCCCTCCTCCTCCTCCTCCTCCTCCTCCTCCTCCTCCCTCTGGGTGGGGGGGGGTGTGGGGGGTGTGTGTGTGATGAAACGCTGGCGAGCGCTCGGTGTTTGTAAATAATCTCATTACGCCTCGGCGCGCTAAACGGCCCGGTTTATTCGAGCGGCCCGCTGGGATGAAGTGTGTGTGTGTGTGTATGTGTGTGTGTATGTGTGTGTGTGTGTGTGTGTGTGTGTGTGTGTGTGTTATTTATTTATTTATTCCTCTCACATATTTTTTTCCCGCGCAGCTCGATGAAGTGAAAATAATAAACAGGACTCCAGATAACAAGCGGCTTTGGAGGACGGCATTAGTCGCCGGTGGAGGAGACACATCCATTTACATGATATTAAACACTCGAGAGAGAGGAGAGAGAGAGAGAGAGAGAGAGAGAGAGAGGGAGAGAGAGAGAGTGAGAGAGAGAGAGAGAGAGAGACAGACAGAGAGAGACAGAGTGAGTGAGCGAGAGAGAGAGTGAGAGAGAGAGACAGAGAGAGAGAGAGAGAGAGTGAGAGAGAGAGTGAGTGAGCGAGAGAGAGAGAGTGAGAGAGAGGGAGAGAGAGAGACAAGAGAGAGAGAGCAAGAGAGAGACAGAGAGAGAGAGACAGAGTGAGTGAGTGAGAGAGAGAGAGTGAGAGAGAGAGACAGAGAGAGGGAGAGAGAGAGACAAGAGAGAGAGAGCAAGAGAGAGAGAGAGATAGAGAGAGAGTGAGCGAGCGAGAGAGAGGGAGAGAGAGAGACAAGAGAGAGAGTGAGAGAGAGAGACAGAGAGAGGGAGAGAGAGAGACAAGAGAGAGAGAGCAAGAGAGAGAGTGAGCGAGAGAGAGTGAGAGAGAGAGAGAGCGAGAGAGAGCAAGTGAGAGAGGGAGAGAGAGAAAGAGAGTAAGCGAGCAAGAGAGAGTGAGCGAGCGAGAGAGAGCAAGTGAGAGAGGGAGAGAGAGAGACAGAGAGAGGGAGAGAGAGAGACAAGAGAGAGAGAGCAAGAGAGAGAGAGAGATACAGAGAGAGAGTGAGCGAGAGAGAGAGTGAGAGAGAGAGAGAGAGTGAGCGAGAGTGAGCAAGCGAGAGAGAGAGAGAGAGAGAGAGGACGGGGGAGTCCTGACTGTAAATAAAGGATGCTGAGTTATGGGGGGGTGTGTGTGGGGTGTGGGGGGTGGGGGGTAAACGCTGTCAGGCGGTCCATTGTTTGTTGAGGTGATAAAAGGCAATTTCCCGCTTCCTCCGCCGCCGCCGCCGCACGCCGTTTAATTTGAGGCCTATTTTCTCTGACAGTGTTGACAGTCTCTACATATCTCGCCCCTCGTTTTTCCCGGCCCTCCCCGGCCCGTGGCCCCCCCCCCCTCACAGAGCGGCCCGTCGTATCGGCGGCGCTGTTTATTAGTCTATAACCCCCTAATTTCACGTCTCGCTCGCGAGGGATGTAACGCCGCCTGCCACGGGCCTTTTAATACCCGTCAGCTTCCGCCTCCTCCTTTCATATTCAGATTTCGGGAAGTTTTTTTTTCTCCCCCCCCCTCCCCCCTCCCCTCCTGCCCTTAATCTTCTTCGGGGGTAACAGTGTTGTGCCTCAATTTGAGGTGACACCCAAAGTATGGCTCATCACGGCGCGTGGGAAGCGATCCCATTACGGCGGCGGCTCGTAAACAGCGCGCAGGGATCGGGGAGAGATAATTGACGCGGATGCCGCGCCTCACGCCGGCGGAGGGGAGCGACTCGGCGCCGCGGGGACGTTCCACGACGGGTCCCTCCAGCTATTTTTGGGGCCTGCTCTATTTTTAGATCGGTTCCATCATTAGATCCTTACGTTCCAGATCCCCGAACTCTGAATAGATCCAGGTTAGGTTCCATATATGGGCGTGGAAGTCATGACGTCCTGTTTGCATGTTCTCCTTAACGCCCCCAAACGTTCTAAAGATGGTCTGATTGGTTTATTGGTTTATTAGGGATACTGAAGTGCACTATGTCCTATCCCATCACTTCTGATGCTTTTCAGACCTGAACCCCATTCATCATCTCCCGCTTTATCTTCTATTAGGGTCGCAGAGGGGGGGGGGTTCCCCATGCCCATCCAGGGGAGAAAGTTTCGGACGCTGGGCAGATACACCCAGGACAGGGGGGCAATCTATCGCTGGGCACACACTCACACACTCACACTCTATTTGGGGCAATTTGGAGAACTCAATTGACTTGATCCATGGTTTTGGACTGTGGGAGGAAACCGGAGAACCCGGAGGAAACCCACGCGGACACGGGGAGGACATGGACACTCCACCCAGATGGGGATTTGAACCGGGAATCCCTAGCGCTGAGAGGAGAACATGCTAAACCACTAAGCCACCGTGCCACCCATGAACCTACTAAACAAATAAAATTCCACACATTGATTGATCTTTGATTGATCTTTGATTGATCGTTAAATCAGTCAGCGTCGGTTCTTTCTTCATCAGCGATCAGCGACGTTCCACGCCGGGTCCCTCGAGCTATTTTTGGAGCCTTCTCTATTTTTAGACGCCAGGTTTGATTCGGTTCCATCACTAGATCCTTACGTTCCAGATCCCCGAACTCTAAATAGATCCAGGTTAGGTTCCATATATGGGCGTGGACATCGTGACGTCCTATTTGCATGTTCTCCTTAACGCCCCCAAACGTTCTAAAGATGGCCTGATTTATTGGTTTACCTGGTTTATTAGGGATACTGAAGTGCACTATGTCCTATCCCATCACTTATGATGCTTTTCAGATTTTAACCTGCTAAACAAATTAAATTCCTCACTTTGATTGATCTTTGATTGATCTTTAAATCAATCAACATCGGTAGATCCAGGTTAGGTTCCATATATGGACGAGGACATCGTGACGTCCTGTTTGTGTGTTCTTCTTATGTCCGTGTGGATTCCCATCGGCTGAACGTCCCCCACACGTTCTAAAGACGTGCTGTCCAGATGTTAACCTACTAAACAAACTAAATTCCTCGCTTTGATTGATCTTTGGTTGATCTTTGATCTTTGATTGATCTTTGATCTTTGATTGATCTTATATTGATCTTTGATTGATCTTTGATTGATCTTTGGTTGATCTTTGATTGATCTTTAAATCAATCAGCCTCGGTTCTTTCTTGATCGGTGCCTCGGCGATCAGCGACGTTCCACGCCGGGACCGTGGATCTATTTTTGGAGCCTTCTCTATTTTTAGACACCAGAGCCGGGAACCCTGAATAGATCCAGGTTAGGTTCCATATATGGGCGTGGACGTTGTGACATCCTGTTTGCATGTTCTCCTTAACGCCCCAAACGTTCTAAAGATGGTCTGATTGGTTTATTAGGGATACTGAAGTGCACTATGTCCTATGTCTGATGCTTTTCAGATCTTAACCTACTAAACAAATTAAATTCCTCGCTTTGATTGATCTTTGATTGATCGTTAAATCAGTCAGCGTCGGTTCTTTCTTCATCAGCGATCAGCGACGTTCTATGGATGGATGGTTCTATATTATTATTATTATTATTATTATTATAATCGTTAATAAAATGATGTTCGTTTGTTTTGTTGTCGTTCTACCCTCGAGCTATTTTTGGAGCCTTCTCTATTTTTAGACGCCGGCTTTGATTCGGTTCCATCATTAGATCCTTACGTTCCAGATCCTGGAATTCTGAATAGATCCAGGTTCGGTTCCATATATGGGTGTGGACGTCGTGACGTCCTGTTTGCATGTTCTCCTTATAACCGTGTGGATTCCCATTGGCTGAAGACGTGCTGATTGGTTTATTAGGGATACTGAAGTGCACTATGTCCTATCCCATCGCCTCTGATGCTTTCCAGATCTTAACCTACTAAACAAATTAAATTTAGGTTGCCACATCTACTGGAATCCCCCCAAAACCTTGGTCGCCACATCGATTATAACCCCATATAAGCTTCGGTTGCCAAATCTGCTATAAAAACAGCCAGAAATGGAGAGGTTCCCTTTGATTGATCTTTGATTGATCTTTAAATCTTTATCCACGCACATCTGTTCTGTTGTTCGTCGGTGCCTCACTCGGTTCCCTGTCTTATTTATCGTCTCTACAGAACGCCGTCCCCGCCGCCGCCGTGCGTCTCTCGCAGGCCTGTCTCTCTCGTCTGTCATTCGCGCGTTGACATCAATCACGCCGGCAAATTCAACAGCGGGTTTACAGAAGGGGGCGTGACAGGCGATGAGACGCGCGGCGGCGTGTGACAGTTCAGTCGAGACGTCGGAGACGATCGAGACGATTGAGACGTCAGGCGGCGCGGCGGCGTGAGATTAGACTCTAAAGTGGATCCCCTTCACCTCCCGTTCCGCCCGGCGCCGTTGTTTGCGCACAAGTCGCTCCGACGTCGGCGATCCATCAGACGGACGGCGTCTCGGACGGACGGCGCCGTTCAATCAGAGCGGCGGCCGGCGCCACGCCACATTTAGGTGCAATTTTGCTCGGCGCGAAGGTAATTTGTTTTACTGTTAGGAATTAATTAAACACTAACCATGATGGAGGAGGCGGCAGCGCGCCTAATGGAGAACTCCGTCTGGACGGCCGGAGAACCCGTCCCTCTCCACGACGTCCTCTTTAATTCCTCTATCAATTAGCTCCAGTTTAGATGATTACAGACCGAGGACCTCCTCCCGCACACCCCCCACACCCGTCGTCCGCCGGTCACCGTTCCGTCTGCGGAACATGTTTTGGGAACCGGCCCCGGGTTCGGGAGGCCTTTAGAACCTGTACGTTGGTTTAATGGAACATCGTAGGGTCTGCCGTGGACCTCCAGCTCTGTCCCCATGTGGTTCTCCATGCCCATCCAGTGGAGAACATTTGGGGTGTTCAGAGCGCCAGGTTATAATATCACTCAAGACACTATATGGGGCAATTAAGAGCAGCCAATTCACCTTGAACCCATGTTTTTAGACTGTGGGAGGAAACCGGAGAAGCCCACGCTGACAAAAGGGAGAACATGCAAACTCCACCCAGATTGGGATTCGAACCTGGATCCCCAGCGCTGAGAGGAGAACATGCCAACCGCTTGGCCAACTCAGCTACACTCTAAGCGTAAAAATTACGGATGATTACAGCAGATGTGGCAACCTAAGTTTTCTGGCAATTACATTAAATGTGTCATGCTAAATTTATGAGGAATTACAGTAGATGTGGCAACCGAAGTTCATGGATGTTTACAGCAGAAGCAGAAATGGCAACCTAAATTCATAAGGCATTCATAAACATGTTCTCCTCTCAGCTCTAGGGATTCCAGGTTCGAATCCCCATCTGGGTGGAGTTCTCATGTTCTCCCCGTGTCCGCGTGGGTTTCCTCCGGGTTCTCCGGTTTCCTTCCACAGTCCAAAAACATGGATCAAGGTCAATTGAGTTCTCCAAATTGCCCCATATAGAGTGTGTGTGTGTGTGTGAGTGAGTGTGTGCTCAGTAATAGATTGGTGTCCTGTCCTGGGTGTATCTGCCCAGCTCCCCTGGATGGGCATTGGGAACCCCCCCCCCCCAATAGATGATAAAGCAAAAGATAATGGATGGATGGTTCTATATTATTATTATTATTATTATTATTATTATTCTAATCGTTAATAAAATGATGTTCGTTTGTTATGTTGTCGTTTATTTAACGAGTAATTAATTTTCCGGTTGCCGCCGTAAATCCTTAAAGATCTCGGGTTCCGTTCGGTCATTTAATCAGAATTCATTACTGTAGAACAGTGCAGTTCTGTTTTGTGTGGTGGGGGGTCATCCACCCCTGTGGTCTCTCTCTCTCTCTCTCTCTCTCTCTCTCTCTCTCTCTCTCTCTCGCTCGCCCGCTCACTCCCTCCTCTCTCTCCACGCTGTGTGCAGATTGAGCTGCACAATTACTCTTTATTAATCTGCATCGCCTTAATTGAAAATTCCCCTGATGAGCGCCGATACTCGAGGGCTCTACCTGGAATATGCCACTCATTATCTGCCAAGGTGCCTTTGTGGCCCGCCGGCACTTTTCGGAAGCGCTGGACCTGCATGCAAATCAAAGGGCCGCCCGCCGGAGTCCCCGCAGACCGGAAGGTGGCGGTGCGGGGGGGGGGGGGTTGTGTGTGTGAGGGGGGGCTCAGTCATGTGATGCTGGGGGTGCGAGGTGAATGTTTTGATAGATACAGACCTCAGTATCAGATGGGTACAGACGTTCTCCACGCTGTGGTGGTGGTGGGGGGGGTTCCCCATGGCCATCCAGGGGAGAAAGTTTCGGGCGCTGGGCAGATACACCCAGGACAGGGGGGCTCGCTCACTCACACACACACACACACTCTATATGGGGCAATTTGGTGAATTCAATTCACCTTGATCCATGTTCTTGGACTGGTTCCTTGTAGCTTGGTTCCTTGGTTCCTGGTTCCCTGGTTCCTTGGTTCCCTGGTTCCTTGTAGCAGAACAAAAAACACACTGGGATCATAAAGAAGACAGAACCAGGGAACCAAGGAACCAAGGAACTAGGGAACCAAGGAACCAGGGAACCAAGGAACCAAGGAACCAGGGAACCAGGAACCAAGGAACCAGGGAACCATGGAACCCAGCTGAGCATCATGGGAAAGCTGCGCGCCGAGAGACGTTCTAAACATGAAGAGACGTTCCTCCCGTGATTTAGAACCTGCAGTGATGGAGTTAAAGGTACAGTACGTCCCGTCTGAAGACTGACGGAGAACCGAGCTTAATTACAGAGAGGACGAGGTGCAGGACAGAGTGAGGGACAAGGTGACCACCTACAGGACACTGTGAGAACTTATACAGAACCAAAA
>JAFMOC010001571.1:12500-14848 GCA_019802505.1 Corydoras sp. C115
CTTAATGCGAAGGCGAGCGCACGGAACGTACAGCTCGAACCGCTGCGACACGGGGGGGGGGGGGGGTTCTATACTGAGGATATTATATAATAAAATAATCAACATAATTAATGAGTTAAAAAAACGCGGGACGTTTCGAATGACTACGACAGGGACATCAGATCAGGTGTCACCGGCGGTGACGTTGGCTCCGCCCCCTCCTCCCCCTCGATCCAAACGGAGTTCGCAATTAAAAGTCGTCGCTGACGTCGGATCGAAACTAAGAAAACTAAAAGCCTTGTAAAAAAAAAATTAAAAAAAATAAAAAAAATTGGAGCTATAAAATTAAAAACGGAACATTTTGGCTCGGATTGCGTGATGACATCACCGCCCCCCCCCACCCCCCCGACACCCCCCACCCCATACCGATCACATGACTTTCTATTCCAATACATTAAAGGGACTTTCTCCGGTGAAGTTTTGAGCGACGATTCGGCAAATCGGCGTCGCTGCCGAGATGCCGCACGAGCATCGGAGAGCGGGCGCGCGGGTCGGGAATACCGCCGGCCGCCGCGGAACCGTAAAGACGTTCGGAACGCCGACCCACGGCCGACCTTCCGATGAATCGACGGCGGAGTCTTGGCGCGGCGGCGGCGGCCGTGAAGACGCTTCCCCTGTATCTCACTGGAACGGCTTACTCATAACTGTGTGTGGTGGTGGGGGGGGAGGGGGGTTCTACGGGGGGGGGGGTTCTACGGCGAGGGCTAAGTGAAAAACCAGACACACACACACACACACACACACACACACACACACACAACCAAAAGTATTTATATAAGGGCGTGGTCGCTCTGCGTTTAGGGTGTTACTAATGGAATGGCTCCACTGTGGGCCCTTAAGTGGGACCCCGAACCCTCACGCCCCCCCCCCCCCCCCCCCCGTGTCGACCTCAGGTCCCCGCCCCCGGTGCATTATGGGACGTCTTCATTATCGCGTGCTGAACTCTGGATTGTTACGTCGAATAAAAGAACGACTCCTCAGACTTATTTAGACTTTCGAATATTTTTTCCACGACGCCCCCCCCCCCCCCCCCCCCGTGACAACAGCCCCCCCCCCCCCCATCCACCAAAAGGCATTTCAAAAGGAACCTTCAAGGACTCTCTCGCCTCTCGCACCCGACTCCGGCGTCTCTGAAATCCCTCATTATGTAATTTGTCTTTTTTTTTTTATATTTCTGCTGAATATGCGGACGATCCGAACGGACGGCTCCGGCTTTCACGCCTTTAATCCTCCCAATATTTAAAGCGGGACCTCAAGGACGCGCCGGAGCGCCGAGGTCAGCCATTCTTTTTTTTTTGAGAACGGTGCGCAGAAGGGACGGCGGGCGGACGGGCGGCGGGCGGGCGGGCGGACGCAGAGGACGGCGGCCTCCATTTGCATTTAAACCGGGATTACGGCGAAGCGACTCCGGACGTCTCCGGAAGCGGGGGACAGAAAAGCCGAATTATCCGAGGACATTAAAGGTTCCGTCATCAGATCGGAGAACAGAGGACAGAGAACGTCCAGCATGAGCGGACACTTATCACGGGACGAGTCGCTTCATTCTGTTCATTCCACAGAGTCAGCACCTGATTCATTCTGCGGGACCGCGATGGCACCGGGATAGGAGAGAGAGAGGGAGGGGGAGGGAGCAAGAGAGAGAGAGGGTGAGAGAGAGAGAGGCGAGAGAGAGAGAGGGCGAGAGAGAGAGGGTGAGAGAGGGAGGGGGCGAGAGAGAGAGAGGGTGAGAGAGAGAGAGGGGGCGCGAGAGAGAGAGAGAGGGCAAGAGAGAGGGTGAGACGGGAGAGAGAGAGGGTGAGAGAGAGCGGGGCGAGAGAGAGAGAGGGTGAGAGAGAGCGGGCGAGAGAGAGAGAGGGTGAGAGAGAGTGGGCGAGAGAGAGCAAGAGAGAGAGAGAGCAAGAGAGAGAGAGAGATGGTGAGAGAGAGGGCGAGAGAGAGAGAGAGCAAGAGAGAGAGGGTGAGCCGGGCGAGAGAGAGGGTGAGATAGGGGAGGGAGAGGGCGAAGAGATTTCTAGAGGTGAGAGAGAGAGAGGATGTGCGAGAGAGAGAAGACGTTTTCTCTCTTCTCTTAGTGAGAGAGATTGAGAGTTGGGTGAGACAGCTAATCTGGGGAGAGAGATCTCTTAGGCGAGAGAGAAGCGAGTGGCGAGAGATTCCCTTCAAAGCAAGAGAGAGAGAAGAGGGGCTTTTTCTAGAGTGGACAAGGGAGAGAGTGTTAGAGTTAGAGATTCCCAAAACATGGATTCAAGGTGAATTGGCTGCTCTAAATTGCCCCCGAGATGGGGATCCAGGTTTGGGTGGAATTTGGC
>JAFMOC010000161.1:0-80000 GCA_019802505.1 Corydoras sp. C115
AATTTTGAAAATTTAAATTGACTGATCATTTTTTTGGATGGGGAGGAAACTGGAGAACCCGGGGAAAAACCCACGCGGAAACCGGGGAGAACAGGGAAACCCCACCCAGAGGGGGATTAACCCTGAAATCCTACTGAGAGGAAACATGCCAAACCACTAACCACCGTGCCGCCCTCAAGCAATTGAAGCTCCAAATTGCCCCATATAGATTGTGGGTTTGTGAGTGATTTTTGGTCCAGCGATATTTGCCCCCCCTTCCCGGGTTATCGCCCAGCCCCCGAAACTTCTCCCCGGAGGGGCGGAGAACCCCCCCCCCCCCCGCGACCCTAATAGAGGATAAAGGAAAGAAATTGATGGAGGAAACCCCAGCGCCCTGAAACCGAAAAACAGAAATTAATGAGGGACCGATCAGCCTCAGTGGAATCGATTCCTCTTGGACGGACGGCGTGAGATGAGTCGACACATCGGATCCTGTTCCCGTGAGCAGAGGTCCGTTACAGCGGCGCAGGCGGCCGGTTCGGGTACTGCAGCCGCGGAGGTGACGTCACGTGCGGTGGATGTTGAGAGTTTCTGAAACAAACCCGCAGGTAAAAATCAACGCTCTGTGTTTTATTGCAATTGTAAGCGCAGTGTTTACCACGTGACCTTATTAAGCTCGGCTCATTTCATCTTAATTGTGTTTTTCAACCGAAAACAGCATTAAACACGTGATATTCACCAAACAGCAAACCAGCAGAAAACACTCCGATTTTAGCATTAAAATGAAGAAATTCGACAATCATTACTTAATATTAAAAAATAAAATCATATATATATATATAAAACCATATGTATTTTAGTAACAGCTGTATGTTGGGAATATAAATGCCAGAGCATTCATTCATTCATTCATTCAATCTCCGCTTTTATCCTCTATTAAGGGATCGCAATCGGTGGGGTTCCCCATGTCCCATCCAGGGGAGAAGGTCTGGAGGGGCGCTGGGCAGATACACCAGGACAGGGTGCCAATCCATCGCTGGGCACACACACACACTCAAGCACACTCTATATGGGGCAATTTAGAGAACTCAATTAACTTGATCCATGTTTTTGGACTGTGGGAGGAAACCGGAGAACCCGGAGGAAACCCACGTGGACACGGGGAGAACATGGAAACTCCACCCAGATGGGGATTCGAACCGGGAATCCCTAGCGCTGAGAGGCGAACATGCTAAACCACTAAGCCACCGTGCCGCCATGCCAGAGCATCACATCTTTAAAATCACATCCTTCTTTAAGGATGATATCAATCATTGTTGCTGCATCACTGCTGGGTGGAGGTGGAGGTGGACATGCTGGTGGAGGTGGAGGTGGACATGCTGGTGGAGGTGGAGGTGGACATGCTGGTGGAGGTGGACATGCTGGTGGAGGTGGAGGTGGAACACCATGTGCTGCTGTTCAGCAGACATGTAAACTGCAGGACCAGTTTCAAACCCGGTGAGTCTTTGTCATTTTTAATTCATATTCGAATTTTTAAGCCAACGCAACATGGATGCACATGACAAACGGAGAACATACCAAACACCTCTCACTCCCAACGTCAGAGTTCGCTCTCGAAGTGTCATGTCATTTGATCTGTAATGATTTTTTTTTTTTTATTGATATTTTCATTTTTATGCTAATACAACATAGGAGCACACGCTCACTTGACAAATGGAGAACATACCAAACACCACTCACTTCTGAAGTCCGATTTTGCGATCGAAGTGTAATATGTCATTTTATCTGTAATTTATATTTTTGTTGATATTTAGATTTCTAAGCTAATATAACATGGGTGCATACTCTGACTGGAGAACATACCAAATAACACTTTGCGACATATGTCGTTTGATCTGTAAGGGGAACCCTTTCACTGCCTCCTCTCTCTCTCTCTCTCTCTCTCTCTCTCTCTCTCTCGTTTATACATTTTTATTACATTATACATTTTATATACATATTACAGGACAATATAATGTTGGCGGCGGCACAGTGGCTTAGTGGTTTAGCATGTTCTCCTCTCAGCACTAGGGATTCCCGGTTCGAATCCCCATCTGGATGGAGTTTCCATGTTCTCCCCGTGTCCGCGTGGGTTTCCTCCGGGTTCTCCGGTTTCCTCCCAAAGTCCAAAAACATGGATCAAGTCAATTGAATTCTCCAAATTGCCCCATATAGAGTGTGTATGTGTTTGTGTGAGTGAGTGTGTGCCCAGCGATGGATTGGCATACTGTCCTGGGTGTATCTGCCCAGCACCCGAAACGTTCTCCCCTGGATGGGCATGGGGAACCCCCCCGCGACCCTAATATAGGATAAAGCGGGAGATAATGAATGAATATATTTTTTTCATTATTTATAATTATAAAACACCTTCCCGTTGATTCATGTCATCGTCTAAACTGAGATCCTGACTGTTCCGTAAACGTTCCTCTGATTTGGGCTCCAGGTTCTGGTGTGAGTCTTGTTGACTGGCGTATTCGGGGTTGTTATGGTTCCATGGCTTTTGTTAACTGCGATCGCGGCATTAAAAGTAATCATAACGTTATTATAGAGCCAGGAATTTCTCTTCTGACAGAGTAGATAATTCAGGGCTTTGCAACTCAGGCATAAAAAGCGGGTTAAATTACGCCATACAAACCCTCATTAATATTACAGAGACCATTCTTTGACTTAATTTCATTCCGTTGCTTCATTTCGGCAAAGTCAATCGTCACAAGAGCGGGGAATTATAAGGTGTGAAAGTGATATTTTAGGGTTCGGTGTTCAGGGAGGCTGTTAAATCGTGTTAACCTCGTTTAGAAATGCATGAGTCCTCAAATATTTGATCGGGAACTGGCTCTGCGCGTCTCCATCCGAGCCGACAGAGGTGGCGCTGTTGTGCAGCCTGTTACTGCCCTCACTGCGGGTGACCGTTCGCGTGGCAGACCCACCCACACCACGAGAGACGAAGAATAGTTTGTATAGTGTACTTAAATTAAAAAAACATCTCATGACACGCCGACACGCCGGTGTAGTGGTCAACACGTCCGCCCCTCGGCGCTGGGAATCCGGGTTCGAATGCGGATTTGGGCGGTTACCACGCGCTCCCCATGTCTGTGTTGCCTTTCTCCGGCTTTTCCACTTACCTCCCGCAGTCCAAAAACATGTATTCGAGGTAAATCGAATGCTCCAAATTGCCCCTACATGTTGTGTGTGCCTGTGGGAGTGAATTGGCGCCCTCTTCTGGCTGTATCTGCCCAACGGCAAACCTCGTAAACGAAAGATAATGACATAATATGAGATATATGACGTTATAACGATATGAACCGATACCTCAGATGCATACGTGACCCCTACAACCCGAACCATACCCCGGGTGGCGCCACCTTCAGTCGTATCCTTGTACGAGGATGAGGATAGTCAATCGTACGTCACAGCGGGCGGTATCGTACGTACGATGCCACGATCCCTCGATTATCAGTTCGCCGCCAACGACGATATTTCGCCCACAGCGCTGAAATCCGAACGCGCGGGATGGCAATGCGGGCGTGGCCACGCCGAGCCATTTGCGTGTGGCGGCGTTTGGACTTCCGTAGTTCGGGATACAGCTGCGGCATTCTCACTTTAATTAATTCCGAGTAATTAATAACTCTGGATTTAAGCGAACAGCTGCATCTGGTTAATCGGATCTGTCCGTCTGATGCTACTTAGCGTAGTGTGTAGGCGCCGTTTTTATGCTAATTATCCGCGCCGCCGCGCCGGAGCCCGGACGCTGAGAGCATTTCGCAGGTGAATCGTAGACGTGCGATTAATCTAATCACGGTCGCAAAACTGCAGATAGCTTCACAATCACATAACCGGGATAGGCTGCGGTTTTGGGGGGGGTAAAAAACGAGGTTGGCGACGTTTCGGACGTTCACCTTGTCGCCACTCCTCGGGTCGTACCGATGGGGTCTGTAGTTCTTGGACTCCGTCGTTCGGGTGGTGGATCCTGTGGCGCTGTGAGGTGTACGGTGAGCGGCCACCTCACAGCGCCACCTTGTGGATGTGGAATCAGACAGACCGTCATCCGTCGTGGCGGTTTGTCGTCTTCATGGTCCTAAACGTTCTCCTCAGACCTTTTGGAAGCGTTCCGAATGAGCGTCAATACATTTCGGCAGCATGCCGTTCTAGATTCTGGGTTCTATCGAGGTTCCACTCGAGCGTGTAAACATCGCCGGAGGACGGCTGTCCTCGTTTGCAGTGCGGTTCCACGCAGCAGAGGCACGGCATCGCCGGCGTGGCTGTCGCTCTCGAGGTGAACTCGGGTTCGTCTCCTCATGGGTTCCATGCAGCCGATCGTAGATCGTTTTTTAAGAAGACGTGTTCTTGACGAGCGGCTCGGCCCGCGGTTCGAGCGTTCTGCATCGTCTCGGTTCCGTATTTTGGAACCTGGACTTGGTTTGGATTAGTGTCCATAACTCGATCACGGGGGTCAATTGATGACATCGCCGCCGCCTGAGTGGGGTGCAAACACCTCGGCGGCTCTCGTGGTGCGGGTGCTGATGCGGGACCCAAAGCACAGCCGGTAAAAGGGTGCATTTCGTTAAAATGATCAGATCACGATTTTAAAAAAAAACAAAATAATTTAATGAATAAAATATTTAAAGTCGCACCGAAAGGAAGTCGCAGTGGTGCCATTATCCAATCAGAGTTAAGCATTTAATAAAACGGTATCAAGTCAAAGATAAAGCAGGGCGGCACGGTGGTTTAGTGGTTTAGCATGTTCTCCTCTCAGCGCTGGGGATTCCTAGTTCGAATCTCAATCTGGGTGGAGTTTCCATGTTCCCCCCCCCCCCCCGTGTCCGTGTTGGTTTCCTCCGGGTTCTCCGGTTCCCTCCCACAGTCCAAAAACATGGATCAAAGGTCAATTGAATTCTCCAAATTGCCCCATATAGAGTGTGTATGTCTGTGTGAGTGAGTGTGTGCCTAGCGATAGATTGCCCCCCTGTCCTGGGTGTATCTTCCCAGCGCCCGAAACGTTCCCGGAACGGAAACTCCACACAGATTGGGATTTGAACCGGGAATCCGTAGTGCTGAGAGGAGAACATGCTAAACACTAAGCTACCGTGCCACCCACATAATATAATAAAATTGTATCATTCACATGAAAACCAACAGAAAAATCTAATAAAACCGGGTTAACACGACAAAAGTTTTTAGTTCTAGTCGAGCCACTGGCTGCGGACTTTCGCCGCAATTGAAACACCATATTAACCTTTTTGTTTTTTTTATTATTAATTTACAATATAAAGTTAATTGGTGTTGGACGCTACGGCACCATTTTAGAAGACACGGTCTCCTCTATGTTTACCAACAAAGTACAAATTTGGAATAACTAACGGAGTGGTGTGTCGCCCTGGTTCCAGTTCCGTCGTTTCGGCGCGCTCCAGTCTCAGACCTTTCTGTACTCTCGGTCTTTATTAACGAGAACACGCACGGAATATCAACAGCGACGAAGACGAGCGCGGAACTGTGATCTATTATTACGGCGTATATAAGTTGTGATTGAGCGCAGACGTGAGAGTCGCATATCAATGATGCCGCCGAACTCCCGTCTCCCTCGTGACGTTCAAGATCCAGAGATTCAGCGCTTTTATTGTCGTATGCACATACAGAAACATGATTCCCCGCGCAATGGAATTCATACTTTGCCGTAAATATATATAAATATAATAAATAATAATAAAAAAAAAAATAATAATATATATATATATATATATATAAGGGCGGCATGGTGGCTTAGTGGTTTAGCATGTTCTCCTCTCAGCGCTGGGGATTCCCAATCGAATCCCAATCTGGGTGGAGTTTCCATGTCCTCACCGTGTCCACGTGAGTTTCCTCCGGGTTCTCCGGTTTCCTCCCACAGTCCAAAAACATGGATCAAGTTCATTGAGTTCTCCAAATTGCCCCATATAGAGTGTGTTTGAGTGTGTGAGTGTGTACCCAGCGATGTATTGGCGCCCTGTCCTGGGTGTATCTGCCCAGCGCCCGAGACGTTCTCCCCTGGATGGGTATGGGGAACCCCACCGCGACCCTAATAGAGGATAAAGCGGGAGATAATGAATGAATGAATGAATGAATATATATATATAAGGGCGGCATGGTGGCTTAGTGGTTGGCATGTTCTCCTCTCAGTGCTGGGGATTCCCAATTGAATCCCAATCTGGGTGGAGTTTCCATGTCCTCACCGTGTCCGCGTGGGTTTCCTCCGGGTTCTCCGGTTTCCTCCCACAGTCCAAAAACATGGATCAAGTCAATTGAATTCTCCAAATTGCCCCATATAGAGTGTGTCTGTGTGAGTGAGTGTGTGTCCAGCGATAGATTGGCGTCCTGTCCTGGGTGTATCTGCCCAACGCCCGAGACGTTCTCCCCTTGATGGGCATGGGGAAACCCCCCCCCCCCCCTGCATCCCTAATAGAGGATAAAGCTGAAGATAATGGATATATGTATATACACACACTCTATATACATATTGTGAGGACGCGCAGTGCACTAAATATACAATAAGCCAGCGTTCCGTCTCCGACATGACCCCGGATATGGAGGCTGGGATGGAGGGAGGGAGGGGACTTCCCCAAACTGTCTGTAGTTTTGTCATCGGTCCGGGAGGTCCCCCCCGGCGTCGTGTCCTCGTGCCCCTTCCGCCGCCGATCCAATAAAATCCACTCGATTATGCAAATGTCTTCCTTTTTTTTTTTTCCGGAAAAACACGACTCAACACCGTGGCCCCGCCTCAGAGGCGTCGGAAGTCGGAGCCACTCATATTAACCCCCCTCCATCCCCCCCACCCCCCGCGTGACAGTTATGAACAGCGGATGGCGGATATTACGGTATGAAAATGTTGCTTCTGCCGGGCGAGCGTAAGTTATGCACAGAGCCCGGCAATGATTCCGCGTTTGGTGTTTGGGATGTCGCTGGAGGAGATACTTGCGAGGCGGCGGATCAACATAATGGAGATCTTAAGTGCACAAGGGCCAAGTGTTTCGGCGCTAATGCTGTCGACCTTGTTATTTTTCAACGACAATATCCACACAGTGGAAGGTCCTCCCTTTTTTTTTTTTTTTTTTTTTTTTTTTTTTTTTAACGGTGCTCCATTATGCACGGCGAGATGACTAATGCGCCGGCGAGAGTGTCGAAACAAAGGGACGGGCGAGGGGGGGGGGGGAATAAAAGAGAGCAAAGCAGATAACCCAGACAAAAGATTATCACAGTTAAAGTGCTGAATTTGTTCTTGTGTCAGAGAGGAAGAGCGAGAGAGGATGAGTTAGTGAGGGAGAGAGAGAGAGAGAGAGAGACGGGCGACGTAGGAGGCTGCGATAAAGGTGAAATGACCTGTATATTCCGTTGTCTAATTGTTTAGTAAATGGAACTAATGGCCTCGGAGCTGGAGCTCCACCTGCCCTTCAGCGGGCCGCGCTCCTCTCCTTTTCCAATTTCTCCGACGAGGGAGGCGAAGTGCCTCGGTTTAACGAATGTGAGAGCATCACGCTTATTGTGATATTATACAGGTATGAGTGTGTGTGTGTGTGTGTGTGTGTGTGCGCCCAAAATTAATCAAAGTGGGGGGCGATGATGAAGCGTTTCTGTAGGATTCTGTCAGAGGTTAAGAGCTAGTTATTTTTAAGAATGACATGAATCTGGGCGAGACAGTGATTGCCTAAATGACCAGTGTAATTACCAATTACTTCTTGAAGCAGAGAATATATTCACGGCGTGTAGCCGGCTAAATACAGACAGGCATTAGCCCATTTACGTACTAATGCACATAATTTAGATCCTGAAAAGGGCAGATGGGAACACAATGGAAGATATAATAGATACCGTCTAATATCATTCCGAAAAGAATATTGGATTCGGCGGAGATGAATATTACTTTGCGTCAGATTGTTTTTCCATAAAACGGTCAAAACATATTTCATCTCGACCCACCTCACATCACCAGACACCCCCCCCACACACACACACCCACCCACCCATCATCCCCCGTCGCCGTTAGCCACTCGGCCGTCAGCCACTCGGAGCTCCGTCAGCGACTTTAGATACTTTGCGTTTGTGTTTTTAAAGAGTTTTTAAAGGTTTGCCATCTCAATGCCGTCATCATCCATCCATTCGCTAGGGTCGTGGTGGGGGGGGGGGGTCGGAGGGGTTCCCCATGCCCATCCAGGGGAGAATGTTTTGGGGAGCAGGGCAGATACACCCAGGACAGGACGCCAATCGATCACTCTCACTCACATAGACACACACACTCTATATGGGGCAATTTGGAGCATTCAATTCACCTTGATCCATGTTTTTGGACTGTGGGAGGAAACCGGAGAACCCGGAGGAAACCCACGCGGACACGGGGAGAACATGCAAACTCCACACAGATGGGGACTCGAACCGGGAATCCCTAGCGCTGAGAGGAGAACATGCCAAACACTAAGCCACTGTGACGCCCATGCTATGATCATCCATCCATCCATTATCTTCTGCTTTATCCTCTATTAGGGTCACGGGGGGGGGTGGTTCCCCATGTCCATCCAGGGGAGAACGTTTCGGGCGCTGGGCAGATACACCCAGGACAGGACGCCAATCTATCACTGGACACACACTCACTCACAAACACACACACACACACACATTCTATATGGGGCAATTTGGAGAACTCAATTGGCCTTGATCCATGTTTTTGGACTGTGGGAGGAAGCCGGAGAACCCGGAGGAAACCCACGCGGACATGGGGAGGACATGCAAACTCCACCCAGATCGGGATTTGAACCGGGAATCCCCAGCGCTGAGAGGAGAACATGCTAAACCACTAAGCCACCGTGCCGCCCTTACTATCATCATATATCTGAAAAAAAAAAAAAAAACGGTATTTTAAACTAAAGTTGTGCAAAAAGTAAAAAAAAAAAAAAAAAAACTTATTTAAAGAAAAGTCATGTTTTTTTTACATTTATTTATTTTTAATCTATAGGATTGTTTTTAAATTAACAAGTAAAAAAATATATATTTAAAGCGATCCGATAGTTTAAACTTTTTTTTATTAAGATATATGATTATAGTATTAAATATAAATGATTTTTTTTAAAGCGTCAGCCTTGAACTTAAAAAAAAAAAAATCACGACTCTTTTCTTTAAAAATAAAATTCTTTTGAAACTTTTTGAGCCACTTAGTTAAACACGATGCTATAGTTCAAGTTCTGTTTTTTTTTTTTTTTTTTTTTTAGATATTATGATTAGAGCATCAAATATTAATGATTCCTGAAAGCTTTGGCGCCGAAATAAACAAATCAAGACTCAAGTTTTGCGAAAAACAAATTAATAATTTTATAATAATTAAAATAATATTTAAATAAAATTTAGCCGGCACGGTGGCTTAGTGGTTTAGCATGTTCTCCTCTCAGCACTAGGGATTCCTGGTTCGAATCCCCATCTGGGTGGAGTTTCCATGTTCTCCCCGTGTCTGTGTGGGTTTCCTCCGGGTTCTCCGGTTTCCTCCCACAGTCCAAAAACATGGATTAAGTCAATTGAGTTCTCCAAATTGCCCCATATAGGGTGTGTCTGTGTGAGTGAGTGTGAGCCCAGCGATGGATTGGCATCCTATCCTGGGTGTATCTGCCCAGCGCCCGAAACGTTCTCCCCTGGATGGGCATGGAGAACCCCCCCCCCCCGCGACCCTAATAGAGGATAAAGCGGGAGATAATGAATGAATGAAATTCAATTTAAAAAGAAAAGGTGTGAGGCTTTAGTGTATCGCTGATGAACGGGAACAGGGTGTATCTGCCCAGAGCCCCAAAATGCCCCCCCCCCCCCCGGTCCCCATCCCAATCCCCGTTTCGTCAGTGATGTCATCCTCCTGCAGACGCGGGTCCGAGTCGAGCGCGTTCCCGTTTTCGGAGGGTTTAACGCCTTAAACGTGGAGTTTTCCTCGACTAATGAAACCCAAACCACTTTCCTCCCACAGTCCACGAACATGGATTCAAGGACAATTGAATGCTCTAAATTGCCCCATATACAGTGTGTCTGTGTGTGTGTGTGTGTGTGTGCCCAGTGATTGGCGTCCTGTCCCGGGTGTATCTACCCAGCTCCCGAAACGTCCCCCCGGTTTCCTCAGTGACGTCACCCTGCCGCCGGCACCTCCTGCAGACCCGGGTCCGAGTCGAGCACGTTCCCGTTTTCACAGGGTTTATCACCTTTAAACGTGGAGTTTTCCTCGACTAATGAAACCCAAAACACATCTGAGAGAGCAGAGAGTCGTATTGTGATGGGTTTAATAGCTTTGAGACGAAACGAGAGAGAGAGAGAGAGAGAGAGAGAGAGAGAGAGAGGCAGGCGGTGTTTAAAGCCCCCACTTTGCACCCTGCACCCATCTACCGCCGCAAAAAATGATGGAAGGTTGCCGGATTTAACAAAAACAGGATATTTTTAAGTAGCGAAGACACACTTGCGCCTCCCGTGTGCGTTCTGTTTATTTCTTCGGAACACGCCTGTCATCTTCTGCCAAAGCAGTTTAGCTCGCACTGTCACTCCGCACTTCTGCCGGCTCCCATATGGCGCCGTTCCCTTACGAAATAATACCTGCACTTTCTTTCTTTCTTTCTTTCCTTTATTTATTTATTCATTTATTATTATTATTTTTTTAACAATGGCGCCACCCTCCTCGGAAAGGTCTTTATGTCGCGAGCGCATCGCTCACCTTCGCCGCGGCGCTTAACGCTTAATCCCACCGCCGAGAACCGAGAACCGGGAGACGTCTCCGAAGGTCGCGACCCGCTTTCCCCCCCAAGGTCAACCCCCGACACCCCCCCCCCCACCACCACCACCACCACGGGAGCGAGGGGGGGACGGCGACGGGCTCCGGGGACCGGGCGTCCGCACAGGCCCTCCGGCGGTCGGCGCCAAGAGTCCAGAAGATGGAACCAGTTTGGTTCCGCGCGGGCCAAGAGCGTAGCGGGGGGTCTGCAAACTGCTCGGGAGTGACATTTGCGTCTCCAGGAGGTGGGGAGACGGGGCCCGGCCCACGGCCCACGTTCCGCGCTCGCGTCCGTTTGAATGGGCTCGGCGTTGGCCGCGGCGCCGTTATCGCGTCTGTTCGGAGACGCGCGGGGGGAAAATAAAAGTGCTGATGCGCGCCGCCGTGCGTTCAATGGGACCGGGTTGTTGTAACGTCACGGCGGCTGATTGCCTTTCATGTCCTACCACCCCGCCGTTCCTACCACCCCGCCGTTCCTACCACCCCCCGCCGTTCCTCCCACCCCACCGTTCCTCCCACCCCGCCGTTCCTCCCACCCCGCCGTTCCTCCCACCCCACCGTTCTCGCACCGTACCCCACAGAACTGCTGGAATAAGCAGAAGTCCGAAAGACGGCGAGGTCAGTCGCCAAAATGTGTTTATGACGGGACAACGTCAACTTGCACGGGTATTAATTATGTCTCGAGCGGCTGCGTCCAGGTACGTGATATAGGGGGCAATTGAGAGCGGTCGATTCACCTTGAATCCATGTTTTTGCACTGAAGGTTTCAGGGCATTGGGCAGATACATCCAGCAAAGGGCACCAATCTATTACTGGGCACACACTCACTCACACACTATATGGGGCAATTGAGAGTGCTCAATTCACCTTAAAACCATGTTTTTGGACTGAATGTTTCTGGCGCTGGGTAGATACATAAATGTGTTTATGACACGCCGCCATGCGCAGGGGACAACGGGCAGTATTGATTATGTCGTTCGAGCGCGAAACGTGAATGTCTCAAGCCGCTGCGTCCAGGTACGTGATATAGGGGGCAATTGAGAGCGGGCGATTCACCTTGAATCCATGTTTTTTGGACTGAACGTTTGGGGCGCTGGGCAGATATACCCAGGACATGGTGCCAGTCTATTGTTGGGCACACACTCACACACACACTATATGGGGCAATTGAGAGTGCTCAATTCACCTTAAAACCATGTTTTTGGACTGAATGTTTCTGGCGCTGGGTAGATACATAAATGTGTTTATGACGCGCCGCCACGCGCAGGGGACCTCGCACAGCTTACGCGGGTATTGATTATGTCTCGAACGCGAAACGTGAATGTCTCGAGCGGCTGCGTCCAGGTACGTGATATAAGGGGCAATTGAGAGCGGTCGATTCACCTTGAATCCATGTTTTTTGGACTGAACGTTTGGGGCGCTGGGCAGATACACCCAGGACATGGTGCCAGTCTATTGCTGGGCACACACTCACTTACATAGACAGACACTGTAAGGGGCAATTGAAAGCAGTCAATTCACCTTGAATCCATGTTTTTGGACTGAACGTTTCTCACGTGCGGATGGGATCAGAGATCAGAGGCACAGGAGGACGTTCTCCCTCTAACTTATCGGATGGTCTCCTCCGGGGTCTCCGCTTTCCTCCCACAGTCCAAAAAAAAAAAATGCATTCAAGGTGAAATCGATGCTCTAAATTGCCCCTATATAGTGTGTGTGAGTGAGTAAGTGTATATGCCCTGTCCTGGGTGTATCTGCCCGGCGCCCAAAAACGTTCCCCCCTGTATGCGCATGGAGAAACCCATACCCCCCTCCACCCCCCCACCCCCCCACGTGACCCTAGTGGAGGATTAACGAATCACGGTGTGATCACTACTTAAAATAATAATTAAATAAAATTTTGCCGGCACGGTGGCTTAGTGGTTTAGCATGTTCTCCTCTCAGCACTAGGGATTCCCGGTTCGAATCCCCATCTGGGTGGAGTTTGCATGTCCTCCCCGTGTCTGCGTGGGTTTCCTCCGGGTTCTCCGGTTTCCTCCCACAGTCCAAAAACGGATTAAGTCAATTGAGTTCTCCAAATTGCCCCATATAGAGTGTGTATGCGTGCATGTGTGTGTGAGTGACTGTGTGCCCAGCGATGGATTGGCGTCCTGTCCTGGGTGTATCTGCCCAGCGCCCGAAACGTTCTCCCCTGGATGGGCATGGAGAACCCCCCCCCCCCCCCCCGCCCCCGCCCCACTACTTTTTTTTTTTTTTTTTTTTTTTTTTTTTTTTTTTTTTTGTTTCTCTAACTTTAACCAACGGATTCGTCCGTGGTTTCTAAACACCCCGAGGTCCCTCTAAGCTCCTCCCTCTGGGCTCACGGCTCACGGCGAGATCGAGAGACGGATGAGGTTGCCCTTAAATAAGAGATGTAAAAGAGATGTAATTTCTTCTTCTTATTTTCTTTCTCGTCTCCGGCAATCGGCCCGCAATCGAAAAAATATGAGAGCGGCCGGACATTTCCAGAGACGGCGCAATAGCGCAGGATATTACGGGGGACGGGGGGCGGGGGACGGGGGACGGGGGACATAATAACACGTCTCCTCATAGCCAACGCCAAACTTCAGACATATTTAAGGCCTCGGTTCGGGTGACGGGATCCGTGAGGAATATTCTCATCAAATTATGCAACGCAACTGCGGATGTAATATGCACTTAACATGAAGTCGCTCTCCTCCTAACCGGCGCTCCATCTCATATCATTGCCTTTAATACCCCATCAATCTGGCAAATCATCAAAATCTGATATTACGCTGGCACATGGCATAGTTTTAATGCCAGAATTATTGCTCTTTGTTATAAAAATTGACATAAAAAAGAGAACTCCGGCAGAAATACGGCTCCTCTCGCTGGTTTTACACAGGGCTCCTTTTGTTTCGACGGCATACTGTGCATATGAGAGGCATGCGGCGCTCAGAATAATTGGTCTTTTCATACTAAGAAAGGGCATATCAATTAAAAATAAATAGTCTCTGTAGTTATTATGCCACCACACAGTGGTTGGCCTGCCATTAAAGAGTCCTTTAACCACCCCCCCCCCCCCCCCCCCTCACCCCCCCCCCCCCCCCCCCCCACGCCCGCCCGCCCACCCCGCATGCCCGTTCCTTACTTTCTTTGTACTCTTACAGGAAGTACCCAAAGTATTTACCACCCGACAATGTCTTTAACAGTAAGTTTATGCGGCCCGTCCGTGTGATTATTCATGAGCGCTTATGTGGAGCGCAGGGG
Source organism: Corydoras sp. C115 (assembly GCA_019802505.1). NCBI lineage: Eukaryota > Metazoa > Chordata > Actinopteri > Siluriformes > Callichthyidae > Corydoras > Corydoras sp. C115. The sequence goes on from JAFMOC010000161.1 coordinate 14,042, forward strand.
CAGATAGGGAGCGAGTGGGGGGGGGGGGGGGTGCCAGAGAGGGGCGGAAACAAAGAAATTTTTTTATCGCCCGGCTCAAATGGCCCTTTGTTGCGCAGACGCCGTGGTTTTATTTTTTTTTTTTTTTTTTTTCTTCTTCTCTTTTCCTCCACGCTCGCATTATGATGTGAAACGTGGTTTTGTCTCCAGCCGGGAAATGCCGCGGCGAGGGGGAGAACGGGGCACGTACGGGGCCGCATCTGTAAAATCAGCATTCGGGGACGCGGGTATTAATTATGTCGTTCGGGCGCGAAACGTGAACGTCTCGAGCGGCTGCGTCCAGGTGCGTGATTTAGGGGGCAATTGAGAGCGGTCGGTTCACCTTGAATCCATGTCTTTGGACTGAAGGTTTCGGGAACTGGGCAGATACACCCAGGACAGGGTGCCAATCTATTGCTGGGCACACACTCACTCACACACTATATGGGGCAATTGAGAGCGGTCAATTCACCTTGAATCCATGTTTTTGGACTGAACGTTTCAGGCGCTGGGCAGATACACCCAGGACAGGGCGGCAATCTATCACTGGGCACACACTCACTCACTTACACCGACACATACTACACTATATGGGGCAATTGAGAGCAGTCAATTCACCTTGAATCCATGTTTTTGGACTGAACGTTTCAGACAGTGAGTTGATTCACCCAGGACAGGACACCAATCAATCACTGGGCACACACTCACTTACTTACACCAACACACACGATGTGGGGCAATTGAGAGCGGTCAGTTCACCTTGAAGCCATGTTTTTGGACTGAACGTTTTGGGCGCTGGGTAGATACACCCAGGACAGGGCACCAATCAATCACTGGGCACACACTCACTCACACACTCCCTTACACCGACACATACTACAGTATGTGGGCAATTGAGAGCGGCCCATTCACCTTAAATCCACGTTTCAGGCGCTGGGTAGATACACCCAGGACAGGGCACCAACCTATTGATGGGCTCTCACTCACACACACACTTACACCGACACACACTATATGGGGCAATTGAGAGCAGCCAGTTCACCTTGAACCCATGTTTTTAGACTGAACGTTTCAGATAGTGAGTGGATTACACCCAGGACAGGGCACCAGTCAATCACTGGACACACACTCACTCACTCACTCACTTACACCGACACATACTACAGTATGTGGGGCAATTGAGAGCGGCCCATTCACCTTAAATCCACGTTTCAGGCGCTGGGTAGATACACCCAGGACAGTGCGCCAATCTATCACTGGGCACACACTCACTCACTCACTCACTTACACCGACACATACTACAGTATATGGGGCAATTGAGAGCAGCCCATTCACCTTGAATCCATGTTTTTGGACTGAAGGTTTCGGGTGCTGGGCAGATACACCCAGGACAGGGCGCCAATCTATCACTGGACACACACTCACTCACTCACTTACACCGACACACACTATATGGGGCAATTGAGAGCAGTCAATTCACCTTGAATCCATGTTTTTGGACTGAACGTTTCAGACACTGGGTAGATACACCCAGGACAGGGCACCAGTCAATCACTGGACACACACTCACTCACTCACTCACTCACTTACACCGACACATACTATATGGGGCAATTGTCACGGGGACATGATGCTGATGCTGATGCTGATGCTGATGATGCTGATGCTGATGATGATGCTGATGCTGATGATGATGATGCTGCTGTTTCGGACAAATGGTAAACATTCGTTACGCGTCGTGATGCGTCTCAGTTATTAATCCGTCATTATTATTGTTTTTATTAATGAAAGTTGGCGCTAACGATAATGTAGCGTTCGGCCAATCGGCTTTCACCTGGACATCGTCCGCATCGTATCCATTATCCTCCAGGTATTATTCATCGTTGAGACATGTCCCCGTGGCGTCGAGATCAGCGCACGATCATTTAGAACCGACCATCACACACACACACACACACACACACACACACACACACACACACACACACACACACACCTCACCCCTGAGCATGGATGCCTATGAAGATGAGTGAAGATGAGCCTGATCTCAGACAGTGGGAGGAGAGAGAGCTGGGAGATGAATAGGTGAGGGTCAGTGGACCAGTGGACTCATCGCTGTGTGTGTGTGTGTGTGTGTGTGTGTGTGTGTGTGTGTGTGTGTGTGTGTGTGATTGAAAATCATGTGTTAACCCGTGTATTACATCATACATTAGACACACCCGTCTGCGAGGTGCATTAATACGGTGCGTATCAATCTCTCCCGGGCGTCCGACCTCATTAACATGGACGTCGTCTTAGGTGCGCCATAAAACATCAAAGCTGCTTTTTACAAAATTAAACCCAAAGTAGGAGAACGTCCCACACGTCTGTCCACCTCCCCGCGTCTCCTCCACCGTCCGGTTCATTCCGAGGAGCGGGGGCGAGGTCGGGCACCGATGCTGGCTGAATGGACCTGGATCTCCAGCGATCGTTGAGTCCGGTTTAGATGTTCCACGTCTTCTCATCCGACCACGTCTTCGTGAACCTCATGCAGAGACGGAGAAAGGCCTTCCCCAAACTGTTTCCACAGCGACAGACGCATGCAGGTCTCCATGTTGTTGAGATTGTACACTTGTATGATGATGCAACCAAGTGATTCAAGAGGTTTATGTCCAAATACTTTTGTCCATTTGTCCATTAACTATTTGGTCTGATGGGATCGAGGTTTTTAAAAAAAATTCCGATAATTAAATTGGAGCGGGTGTGAGGTCAGACACCGATGCTGGATGAATGGACCTGGCTTTCGATGTCCATTGAAGGTGTTGGATGGCGTTGAGTCCAGTCTAGATGTTCCACGTCTTCTCATCCGACCACGTCTTCGTGAACCTCATGCAGAGATGGAGAAACGCCTTCCACAGCGATAGACGCATTCAGGTCTCCAGGTTGCTGAGTTTGTACGTTTATGATAATGGAACCAAATTCCAAGACTGATCTAAGATGTGTGTCCAAATACTTTTGTCCTCTTGTCTATTATCTATTTGCTCTGTTAGGATCGAGGTTTTAAAAAAGTGCCGATAATTGATCAAAGGTTTTGAAGGTGTTGGATGGCGTTGAGTCCAGTCTAGATGTTCCACGTCTTCTCATCCAACCACGTCTTCGTGAACCTCATGCAGAGACAGAAAAGGACCTTCCCCAAACTGTTTCCACGAAGAGAGAAGCGTACAGGTCTCCAGGTTGTTGAGTTTGTACATTTATGTTAATGGAACCAAATTCCAAGACTGATTCAAAAGGTGTGTCCAAATACTATAGTCCTCTTGCTCTGTTTGGATCGAGGTTTTAAAAAAGTGGTGAAAATTGATCAAAGGTTTAAACCATTAATTAAATTGGAGCTGGTGAATGGACCTGGCTTGCGATCTCCATTGAAGGTGATGTGGAACATCTAGACCGCACTCAACGCCATCCAACACCTTCAATGGAGATCACAAACCAGGTCCATTCATCCAGCATCGGTGTCTGACCTCACACCCGCTCCAATTTAATTATTGGTTAAAACCTTTGATCAATTATCGGCACTTTTTTAAAACCTCAAACCTAACAGAGCAAATGGATAATGGACAAGTGGGCAAACGTATTTGGACACACATCTTAGATCAGTCTTAGAATTTGGTTCCATTAACGTACAAACGTATAAACGTACAAACGCAACAACCTGGAGATCTGTATCTTCTTAAAAACAGTGTGGGGAAGGCCCTTTTGTGTCTCTGCATGAGGTTCATGAAGATGTGGTTGGATGAGGTGATGTGGAACATCTAGACTGGACTCAACACCATCCATCACCTCATGCAGAGACAGAAATAGGCCTTCCCCAAACTGTTTTCATGAAGAGAGAAGCGAACGGTTGTCCAGGTTTTTACATTAATGGAACCAAATTCCAAGACTGATTTTAAGAGGTGTGTCCAAATACTTTTGTCCACTTCGAGGACTTCGAGATCGAGGTTTTTAAAAAATTTCCGTAATTGATCAAAGCTTTTAACCATTAATTAGGTCAGACACCGATGCTGAGTCCAGTCTACATCATCCACATCATCCCATCCAACCACGTCTTCATGACCATCATCATATTTTTCATGCAGAGACAGAGAAAGGTCCTTCCCCAAACTGTTTTCACAGCAATAGACACATACAGGTCTCCATGTTGTTGAGTTTGTACGATTATGATAATGGAACCAAATTTCAAGACCAAAAGGTGTGTCCAAATACTTTTGTCCTCTTGCTCTGTTTGGATCGAGGTTCTAAAAAAGTCTCGATAATTGATCAAAGCTTTTAACCTTTAATTAAATTCTTTGTGGTTATAGTGACGGTGACCTTACCGTGAGCCACTTTCCCGATCACGTCCGATCCGATCGCACTCGAGCATATGGTCTGCGGGATCACTAACCACATCGGTCGCACCCACCACCGGCCGATTAGGTCGAACATTATCTCGCCTCCCAGCCCGCGTCCGCGCCCTCGTGTCAATCAATGTCGGCCCGACGTCGCCCCCTCTCTCCCGTACTGGTCGGCGGCGTCGGCGGCGGCTCACTCGTCCGATCGCGAGAGCTTTTTTTTTTTTTTTTTTTTTTTTAATTTCATCGGCACATGACAGGTATTTACAGATTCATGAGGATTCAAATATTCCAAATAAAATGTAGCAAACAGGAGGGGCAGGCGGAACCGCGAGAACACATCAGATTTATTCCTCCTGTCTTGTTTACTGGGCCACGGAACACTGCATGCAAACAGAATGCAAATCCGGCTGATTGAATCAGGTGACGCCGAGGTAATTGTATTTGAAGAAATGTCCAAGACTTTTGGCTTTATCATTATCTGTGAGTGTGTGTGTGTGTGTGTGTGTGTGTGTGTGTGTGTGTGTGTGTGTGTGTGTCCATGTGCGGGGGTTGGGGTTGGGGTTTGGGGTTGGGGGGGTGGGTGGATATTCTTTATGAAATCTGTCTTAAACAAAAGCCATCATTGCTTGCGAGCCTTCTGATCTGCCTTTGTCACTTGCGGATGTGGAAGCGTCTTTAATTTCCTTTCAATTAAAAGTAAATATGGTTTTCTTTTGCTTTTCTCTCTTTTTTTTTTTTTAAATGCCGCTGTGAAATCTAAACAGGAGGGGAGTCAACACACGCCGACAGGTGAAGAATATTCATTTCGCCGCCATCTGATTCAACAGGCTCCCGCGTTCTCGGACGTTTTTTTTTGTTTTGTTTTAATTTTTTTGGCAGTTTTTTTGTTTAAAAAATGTAAAAATATACACTAGAGTATTATTATTTTTTTTATTTTAGTATTTTTTTAATACAAATATATTATATAATATTAATCACTATATATATATATATATATATATATATATATATATATATATATATATTTTTTTTTTTTTTTTTTAATTAGTATACTGTACATACAGTAGTATACTATCCATCCATTATGTTCTGCTTTATCATTTACTAGGGTCGGAGGTTTGGGGGGGGGGGGGGTCGGGTTCTCCATGCCCATCCAGGGGAGAACATTTCAGGCGCTGGGCAGATACACCCAGGACAGGGTGCCAATCTATCGCTTGTGGGTATACTCTATATATATATACCTGGGTTGAGTATCTAACACAATATAGAGTATATTGAGGAGTATAATAATTAATACACTGTTTACATGTTGTATACTCATTGGTCTGAGTATGTATCGTGAGTATAAGAAATAGTATTGTCCTTATTATACTCTATACATATACCTGGCTTGAGTGTCTAACATGCATACAGCATACTGATGAGTATAATTATTAATAAACCATTTACATATAATGTATTCTCATTGCTCTGAGTATATATCATGAGTGTACCGAATAGTATAGTCCTTATTATACTCTATACATATACCTGGCTTGAGTATCTAACACAAGTAGAGTATATTAAGGAGTATAGTCATTAATACACTGTTTACATTGGTCTGAGTATATACCGTGAGTATACTGATGAGTATAGTACGCAGCGTTGTAACTCCAGATCAATCAGAAGGACCATAATAAAACCCGCTCCGTTTCCCGAGACGTGCAATTAGTTTGATTGGGCAGGGTGAATTAGTATGTGCATGCTGCTCAGTGATTGGCCGGTGTCCCACTCTGGGCGTGTCGCCGCATCGAACCCAGAATCGTCAGGAGTGGCTGCGGACCCTCTTAACCCTCAACTGATGAGGTTGAGAGGATGGACAGAAATATGAGGGTGCGGTGAACCGCTGACGCTGACGGCTGTGAGGATGATGCTGATGATGCTGATGGTGCTGATGGTGCTGATGCTGAGGATGATCTGGTAAGAGTGGAGGTCCTGACATGTTCTAAGGCTTCATAACGGAATGTTCCTCCACCGCTCGTCCTTGTCGAACCCGAGCAGAGTGACGCCGCCGTCAGGACCGCCGTTCCTGACTTCGTCACTCGAGTGCATAATGGAGCGATCACGAACCCGTCCATCACTTGTCCACCGAGCATCATCGGCGTCCTCCCAGCATCCCGACTCCCACGGGCTTCGGTCGTCCTTCCATCGCATTTAAGAACGGCGCGTTGTTTATACGTATCTCACCGACTTACCCCCGCGCGTCCTCGATGTTCCAATCCCGCATGTGGACGTCCGCCCCGTCGGACTCGAGTACTACCGACTCATGGGGCCCGATCGAATTTCGGTGATGTCATTACGGGGTCACGTTTCAACGTGTAATATAATCTAAATTCAGTTAGGGCCTCTCCCGGCCCGCGCAGCCTCCACTCTGCCTTTTAGGTGGCTATGTTTGCCCACACACACTTGATGATGGATAGTCCGAGGTCGGGTCAGCATTTTAAAGCGCCGCTATTTAAAGCGGCGCCGTTTTCGGCGACCGGCTCGCGAGACGCCGCCTCGTCTCTTAACGCGCGTCCTCGGTTCCGCCGTTCTTTAGAACACGGTGAATAATGGGAGGCTGAACCCCGCAGACCGCTCAGCGTTGTTCTGCGGTGGGGCGAGCGGTACCCTGACGTTCTGAAGACGCTCGCTGGTTCATTTCCTCGTGAAGCCCGCCGCCTGTAATTAAATGCACCTGTGCGCGCAGATGCCACTCTGATTAAGTATTTAATATACTATACACTACATGGTTGCTATGGTTTCTGTTTTCCCGTCTTCTGGATCGCCGCTTCGGCATCGTCGCGTTATTCTATAAACCTTAACACACACTTTACTCTGGCTGGGTATGAAAGCTCCCACGTAACAGTGGGTTCTAGTCATGGGTACTAATGTGACATCATCACTGTAGGGTCCACTGTTTATAATGGATGCATATAGATATGGATGCTGAATAGAAGTTAGGGAGGAGGCATGGATGTGGTGGAGGACGGACGCTGAGGACGGAGGAGAGGAAGGATGAGGATGGTGGGGCGGCTGGGAAACCTACCGCGTTGACGATTTGATGGATGACGATCCCTGCCGCAGTAGAACATTGGTTTTTGGATGGTTTGGGAAGCTGGACAAACATTGTTTAATCCATGGAGGGGTCAAAGGATCTTCTGCAACATCCTGGTGCCGGATACCATGACACACCTTCAGGGGTCTAGTGGAGTCTATTTTTTCTTGATATTAAGATTGTGTTAAATTAGTATTAGACAGAGGGGCGTAGAATTATGTAGAATTACATAGAATTGGAAATTTGTACATATAGAGATTAATGTAAACAAGTCAGCTGACCGAGTCTGCATTTGGTCTTTATGCCGTAATCACGCCATGCTCTACTGGGGTTGCGGGGGGAAGGGGGGGGTTTCCTCATGTCCATCCAGGGGAGAACGTTTCAGGCGCTGGCCAGATACACCCAGGACAGGACACCAATCTATCCCTGGACACACTTACTCACACACAGACACACACTCTATATGGGGCAATTTGGATTCAATTGACCATGAATCCATGTTTTTGGACTGTGGGAGGAAACCGGAGAACCCAGAGGAAACCCACACGGACACGGGGAGGACATGGAAACACGGGGTGCATATTCATTCATTCATTATCTCCCGCTTTATCCTCTATTAGGGTCGCGGTGGGGTTCCTCATGTCCATCCAGGGGAGAACTTCTCGGGCGCTGGGCAGATACACCCAGGACAGGCCGCCAATCCATCGCTGGGCACACACTCACTCACACAGACACACTCTATATGGGGCAATTTAGAGAACTCAATTAACTTGATCCATGTTTGTGGACTGTGGGAGGAAACCGGAGAACACGGAGGAAACCCACGCGGACACGGGGAGAACATGGAAACTCCACCCAGATGGGGATTCGAACCGGGAATCCCTAGAGCTGAGAGGCGAACGTGCTAAACCACTAAGCCACCATGCCGCCCTTATATGTGCATATATATATATATATATGTTCACTGTAGCAAGTGACGGTCACCGAATAGCTAATGTGACCGGTGGTGGACGCTCACCTGCGTGGCCGTGGACGGTGGTGGTGGTGGCGGCGCTGTAGGCGGCGCTGTTGCTCCCGCACCTTCCTCCGTCGCCCCCTTTTCTTCCTGTTATGTCTTTCGTCGGCGAGGCTCCTGGTTTTGTTTTTCTGACCCCGGGCTCCTGGAAGAATTTTAAACAACGCACTCCTGCATCCTGCGTGTTCTCAGCGAGGCCTCATGTAAAATGGATGGAGGTGGCACATTTATTGAAGTTTGATTTAAAGTGAGGGGCGAAGAAAAAAAAAAATAAAGAGAGAGAGAGAGAGAGCGAGAGAGCGGGCGAGAGAGACCGATACAGGCCGAGTGAGAGAGAGAGAGAGAGATCTTGTCATAAATTATTTTGCTCATACCAGCCCCGCTGATGTATGTGGGATTGTTAAATAATGCATCAGCCGCCGCGTAATTAGGACAACAATAGTCTTTTACCGCTTCAAGAAAACTCTGCCGGTGCCCCACCCCCTCACCCCCGCACCGCCAACCACCTCATCCACCTCATCCTCCACCTTTTCTCTTTTTTCTTCCCTCCGTGAAAACGAACGCCGCCGCCGCCGCCGACACCTGAGTGATCTCCGTGTTTTAAATTCATATTTCAGCCTAAATGATATAGGTTATCATCCCGGCGCTCATTATCATTTAGATGCAAAATAAGCAACAGTAATGTGTCTTGGAATGCAAACCGCCGCCCTAATGTTACTCCCGATAATGTACACGCGTATTTGTCTGGCGCCGTGATTACCGCCGGCCCGGTGATCCTAATGCGATGTGACAAAGTATAAGGGCACAGTTAAGGAGGAGAGGAGCGAGCGAGCGGCTGAATTAATTACACAGCGTTTCGGAGCTTTTTTCGGAGGCTGAGGGTGACTGCCGCAGAGGAAGTGCCCCGGGGCATTAACCACCTGACGGCACGACGGGGCGACCCACCGACCCCAATCCGTGTTGGAGAACCCCCGGAAGAAACCCACATGGTCGCGGGGAGAACATGCAAACCCCACCCAGATCGGGAGTCGGGGGAGAACATGCCAACCACTGTTTATGTGATTTAATATAATGTATTGTAGCATTGATATGGATGGACAAACGGCTCAGCCAATCAGAGTTAAGCACCGGGACTACGGATTGGGTTTGGGATTCCATCCTGGAGCCCCAGCGCTGAGAGGAGAACATGCCAATCACTGTTTATGTGATTTAATATAATGTATTGTAGCATTGATATGGATGGACAAACGGCTCAGCCAATCAGATTTAAGCATCGGGACTACGGATTGGGTTTGGGATTCCATCCTGGAGCCCCAGTGCTGAGAGGAGAACATGCCAATCACTGTTTATATTAATCTGTATATTATTATTATAAATAATGTATTGTATATCACGCATTGGTACGAATGGGATGATGGACAAACGGCTCAGCCAATCAGATTTAAGCACCGGGACTATCTGTGATTTTATAGATCAATAAAATAAGTCCACCGGGGGGAGAGAAGCGAGGACACCGGAGAACCCGGAGGAAACCCACATGGCCGTGGGGAGAACATGCAAACCCCACCCAGATTGGGATTCCAACCTGGAGCCCTAGAGCTGAGAGGAGAACATGCCAACCACTATGAATATGATTTAATATAATGTATTTCGCGCAATGATACGAATGGGATGAATAGACAAACGGCTCAGCCAATCAGATTTGAGCACCGGGACTATCTGTGATTTTAAAGATCAATAAAATAAAGGAACCTGTTGTATAAACGCAGTGCGTCCTCCGGGGGGAGTAGAGGAGTGCCCCGGTGCATTAACAACCTGACTGGACGAAGGGTTAACCTGTCCCACCACGCCGGTCATCCCCCCCCGTCTACCCCGTCTACCCCGTCCGTGATGTGGCACGGGAAGCCCTCGTCCCGTCCCAAGTGGTAGGCCCGCCGAGGTGAAGGGGATATTAAATATCCTTTATCTTAAGTCCCCCCTTCGGGTAAACGGATCTCTGCCTCATATCGCTCGATTGCTGTAATAAATACAGAGACGTCCACCAGACGAGACGCCAGCGGACCGGGAGGACAGCGCGTTGATAACAGAAAACCGGCGGTATGGACGTTTTCCATCCTTGACCGCCGGCGTGGTGAACGGTCAAGTGCTCACCACGCCATCCGGCGCTCCCGGGAGAGCTGGCTCACCTGTGGTTGATCTCTCGCTGTGCTCTCAGAACGTGCGAGGTACCCCCAACCGAGAACGAGGTACCCCCAACCAAGAATGAGGTACCCCCAACCGAGAACGAGGTACCCCCAACCAAAAATGAGGTACCTCCAACCAAAAATGAGGTACCCCAACCAAGAACGAGGTACCCCCAACCGAGTACGAGGTACCCCCAACCAAAAATGAGGTACCCCAACCAAGAACGAGGTACCCCCAACTGAGAACGAGGTACCCCCAACCAAAAACGAGGTGCCCCCAACCGAGAACAAGGTACCCCCAACCAAAAATAAGGTACCCCCAACCGAGAGCGAGGTACCCCCAACCAAAAACGAGGTACCCCCAACCGAGAACAAGGTACCCCCAACCGAGAACGAGGTACAGAGGATGGGGGTTGTTGGTTCCCATGCCCATCCAGGGCAGAATGTTTTGGGCCCTGGGCAGATACACCCAGGACAGGGTGCCACTCACTGACACACTATATAGGGGCAATTTAAAGCTATCAATTCAACTTGAATCCATGTTTCTGGACCATGGGAGGACACCGGAGAACCCGGTGGAAACCCACATGGTCACAAGGGAGAACATGCAAATCCCACTCAGCTCTGGATTCAAACCTATCATGCATTGATACGAATGTGATGAATGGACAAACGGCTTAGCCAATCAGAATTGAGCTCCGGAACTAGCTGTGTTTTTTTTTATAGATTAAGGTAAATAAAGAAGGAACCCGGGCTGCCGCGTCCGCCGGGAACACAAATCTCCCTTTTTGCCTCTCAAGCCCATCATTCCTCATTACCCCACAGTTTTCTCCTGGGGCCTTTCCCTGCATTCTGGATATTACACGCCTTAAGCGTCCCACTTTCAGCTGAAGGTAGCACTTTTTTATCTAACGGCCGAACGACGTAGTTTCTCTCGCGAGGATATCAACGCCACGCTTTGGAGCCATGGGGCTGGCGGACGGGGTGTGGAACCACTTCACGACCCAAATTGTTGGTGTTTTTCTCCAACATCCATGTTCCCCAAGCCCATCCAGTGGGTTCCCCATGCTCTCCATTGGGTTCCCCAAGCCCATCCAGTGGATTCCTCATGCTCTCCAGTGGGTTCCCCAAACCCATGCAGTGGGTTTCCTCAATGCTCTTCAAGTGCCATCCAGTGAGTTTACCAAGCCCATCCAGTGGGTTTACCAAAGCACATCCAGTGGGTTCCCCCAATTCCCATCCAGTGGGTTTACCAATTCCCATCCAGTGGGTTCCCCAAATCCCAATCCAGTGGGTTCCCCAAATTCCCATCCAGTGGGTTCCCCCAATTCCCATCCAGTGGGTTTACCAATTCCTATCCAGTGGGTTCCCCCAATTCCCATGCAGTGGGTTCCCCCAATTCCCATCCAGTGGGTTCCCCCAATTCCCATGCAGTGGGTTTACCAATGCCCATCCAGTGGGTTCCCCATACCCACCCAGTTGGTTTTCCAAGCCTATCCAGTGGGTTCCCCCAATGCCAATCCAGTGGATTCCCTATGCCCAAACCAGTGCGTTCTTCTTGTTCATCCAGTGGGTTCCCCATCCCCATCTAGTGGGTTTCCCAATGCCCATCTAAGGGAGAACATTTTGGGGACCTGGAACAGGGTGCCAGCCCATCGCTGGGGACACACTCACTCACTCACTCAGACACACGCTCACTATATAGGGCAATTTAGAGCAGCCAGTTTACCTTGAATCCATGTCTTTGGACTGTGGGAGGGCACTGTAGATCCCAGAAGAAAGGACATGTGAAATTACCGTCTGTATTCCTTTGATCTTTGTTTAATTCCATTTGTTCATTTATTTCGACCGCCGAGCCGCGAACCCGCCGCAGCCCTGAAACACCCTCCATCCCGCTTCACCTTTAAAACCTACAGGATTTAATTCCTTTGATCTTTAGAGCCATACGTTCCGTCATCAGCGTGGGCGTGAGGTGTAACGAGGTCGTCCCGCCGCTGCCGTCGTTTGATTGGTCTTTAAAGCGGCGGACGCTCGGCGGTGTCGATCGCGCGCCGCGTTAACGAGTGCCATCCCTCAGGGATGACGGATGCTTGGCGCGGCGCGCCGGCACTTGGTGTACCTGCCCGGACGGCGCGGCGGCGAGCGGCTCCGTGAGATAAGGGATGCAAATGCTACGGCATCCATAACAAAATGGCGGGGCGGGCTGCTGGAAATATGAGAAGCCGGCTCATAACTCTGGTATTATGAATAGCCCCAAACGAAAGGTCATGGCCATGACAACCGCATGATGGATGTCACCGGTGCCCAATTAAATCCCTCTAAAAAAGCAGCCTCCTAGCGCTCCGTTCCCTTATTAAATATGAAGGAGCTAAATCAAAAGTCAGGGGCGCTGGTGTAGCTTCCTCTGGCTTTCGGACGCGCACCGGCCCGGCGCTGAATTATTCATAATGTTGATGAGAGGGTCAGTAACATAACAAATCCTCATTATTAATGAACGCCGCTCGGCCCAAAGGTCACGGCCCAACTTTTCGGATTCGGCGACTTGTGTCGCGCGTTTGACGCGTAAAGCGACCGTACGCCGTCCGGCGCGCCGGCCGCTTCTCCACCTGCCCTTTGCGTTTGGGTTTGATGGATCTGATCCGCTGTGATGTAGCAGAACCCAAAACTGTGTTCACCGCATTGTTTATTATTGAGTGTGTGTGTGTGTGTGTGTGTGTGTGTGTGTGTGTGTGTGTGTGTGTGTGTGTGTGCAGGTGTGTGTAATAACTACCTGTGATTTGAATCTGTTCGCCGTCCACCAATCAGAAGATGGACTGATGATTGGTTGGTGATGGACTGATGATGGACTGGTGATTGGTTGGTGATGGACTGATGATGGACTGGTGATTGGTTGGTGATGGACTGGTGATTGGTTGGTGATGGACTGATGATGGACTGGTGATTGGTTGGTGATGGTGATGGACTGATGATGGACTGATGGACTGGTGATTGGTTGGTGATGGACTGATGATGGACTGGTGATTGGTTGGTGATGGACTGGTGATTGGTTGGTGATGGACTGATGATTGGTTGGTGATGGACTGATGATTGGTTGGTGATGGACTGATGATGGACTGATGATTGGTTGGTGATGGACTGATGATTGGTTGGTGATGGACTGATGATTGGTTGGTGATGGACTGATGATGGACTGGTGATTGGTTGGTGATGGACTGATGATGGACTGGTGATTGGTTGATGATGGACTGATGATTGGTTGGTGATGGACTGATGATGGACTGATGATGGACTGGTGAATGGTTGGTGATGGACTGATGATGGACTGATGATGGACTGGTGAATGGTTGGTGATGGACTGATGATGGACTGATGATTGGTTGGTGATGGACTGATTGGTTGATGATGGACTGATGATGGACTGATGATTGGTTGGTGATGGACTGATTGGTTGATGATGGACTGATGATTGGTTGGTGATAGACTGATGATGGACTGATGATTGGTTGGTGATGGACTGATTGGTTGGTGATGGACTGATGATGGACTGATGATTGGTTGGTGATGGACTGATGATGGACTGATTGGTTGATGATGGACTGATGATGGACTGATGATTGGTTGGTGATGGACTGATGATGGACTGGTGAATGGTTGGTGATGGACTGATGATGGACTGATGATGGACTGGTGAATGGTTGGTGATGGACTGATGATGGACTGATGATTGGTTGGTGATGGACTGATGATGGACTGATGATTGGTTGGTGATGGACTGATGATGGACTGATGATTGATTGATGATGGACAGATGATGGACTGATGATTGGTTGGTGATGGACTGATGATGGACTGATGATTGATTGATGATGGACAGATGATGGACTGATGATTGGTTGATGATGGACTGATGATGGACTGATGATTGGTTGGTGATGGACTGATGATGGACTGATGATTGATTGATGATGGACAGATGATGGACTGATGATTGGTTGATGATGGACTGATGATGGACTGGTGAATGGTTGGTAATGGACTGATGATTGGTTGGTGATGGACTGATGATGGACTGATGATTGATTGATGATGGACAGATGATGGACTGATGATTGGTTGATGATGGACTGATGATGGACTGGTGAATGGTTGGTGATGGACTGTTAATGAATTGATGATGGACTGGTGATTGGTTTTTGATTGATTGGTTGTTGATTGGTTGGTGATGGAATGATGAAGAACAGGTGATGAACAGATGATGGACAGGTGATTGGTTGGTGATGGACTGGTGATTGGTTGGTCATGGACTGGTGATTGGTTGGTGATGGACTGGTGATTGGTTGGTCATGGAGTGGTTATTGGTTGGTGATGGACTGGTGATGGGTTGGTGATGGAGTGGTGATTGGTTGGTCATGGAGTGGTGATTGGTTGGTCATGGAGTGGTGATTGGTTGGTGATGTCCCTGGCTTGGTCCTGACAAGATCTCAAATCAGAACTAACGGCAGGACGTTTTTCCTGCCGCTGCCCTTACATCTTGTTCTTTGGGGTGGGCTGCCGGTCTGAACCGGTGTGGGTGGTAGATGTGTTGGATGTTGACCCCTGCCCCCGGCGGTTCCACTGCACACAGCCCGTCCGCTGCACCACTCGAGGGTCACGACTCTAATGAGGGAAGGAGTCAGTTTTCCGGCCCCGGCCGTGTCCCGCGATGCTTGAGGGGAATGAAGAGCTTGTTAGCCTGACAGCTTGACCACATAAAACCAAGACGGATGTCCTCCATCAACGCCTTTTTCCCTCTGAAGTCTACCTCCCGCTGAACTTATGCCACTCTTTTTCGCCTTGTATATCCACTCCGAAATTATGGATGATGATAATAATAATAATGTCATTTTGCACCGGAATCTCCGTCATTATCTGCCGTGGAGTGCTTCTAATTGATATCTCTGCAGAGATAATGATTACAATGCCCTCCAGGAAGGTATTATTGCAATATTAACCTTTGTATATACTTTTACGCACAAGAATCCGACACATTAAATGATCTGTAAATCTTACTTTTGCACTAATGTCGCCACAAAAGAATGGCGTTTCGGAGGCGTGCCCTTTAGCTGATGGAGTGCAGACTCTGGATTTCGGGGCTGCCGAGAAATTCCTGATGTTGCGATGCAGATGAGGCGCTGCCATTTCTTATTCGCCTTCTTTTTATTTTTTCACCGTTAAGTTCAAGTTGAAGGCACGGCGGCTTAGTGCTTAGAACGTTCTCCTCTCAGCTCTGGGGGGGATTCCCGGTTCGAATCCCAATCTGGGTGGAGTGTCCGTGTTCTCCCCGTGTCCGCGTGGGGTTCCTCCGTGTTCTCCGGTTTCCTCCCACAGTCCAAAAACATGGATCAAGGTCAACTGAATTCTCCAAATTGCCCCATATAGAGTGTGTATGTGTGAGTGAGTGAGTATGTGCCCAGCGATAGATTGGCGTCCTGTCCTGGGTGTTGACATTTTAAAGAAAGAAACCTTGTGAGGACCGAGGCTCAGTGAAGGACTCATCCTCCTTGAACGGCCGGGCAGCATCAACAGTGTAGGACAGCCACGTACATGTATGTGGTGATCATGTGACCCGTATGTAACCATTGGAGAACTATAGATTTCCATTGAGGGCGCCCGCCAAACAGTTTGAACTCCACACTGTTTGTCCATTTCGTGCTGGGATAAGCCCCAGCACCCGCCCCCTTGATGACCCATGTTGTCCTGTCAGCGTTATTTTTATTTTTTTTGTATTGATGGAGTGCCAGTCCAATAGAAATCCAGGTTCCGTACAGTAAGGAAGGAAGAACATTTACCAGTGATGAAGGACCGCTCTTCGGGTGCTTTACCGAACCGGATATGTTGTCTGTTACACCGAAAGACCCGTAAGAGAATGCGTTTGGGTCTCTACCTTGTGCCCGTGTGCCCGTCGGTACCAACCCGGCAGGGTTCTAAGGGGATTCAGGGGAACATCAATAGTGTAGGACAGCAGCATACATGTATGTGGTGATCATGTGACCCGTATGTAACCATTGGAAAACTATAGATTTCCATTGAGGGCGCACGCCAAACAGTTGGAACTCCACACTGTTTGTCCATTTCGTGCTGGGATAAGACCCAGCACCCTCCCCTTGATGACGATCCAGAATAATAGAAATCCAGGTTCCGTCCAGTAAGGAAGTAAGAACGTTTCTTCTTCAGGTTCTTTACGGAGCCGGATATATTATCTGTTACCCTGAAAGAACCGTAAAGATTCTTCTAAAGGGCTTCTATTTGGGGCTCGACCTTGTGCCCATCATCCCCAACCCGGCAGTGTGGTGAGGGGATTCAGGGGAAACGCCGGTGGGATTTGGCTGACCCGGCCCAGAGAGGGGATGTATTAAGAGAGTCGGTAGTCGCAGCCAAGGCCTGTTTATGTAGTTTAGTGCTATCCGTCTTGATATCGCAAAAAAAAAAAAAAAAAAAAAAAAAAAGAGGACGGCGCACAGATTTAACGATTAAGAGGTAGAGGCAGCCTCGCCCCCCAGAGATGCCACTGCACAGCAAGTAAGTACATATCTTCTGCTGACATACTGCAAATGAAAACAAATTAATTCAGAGAAGAATGCTGCGAGTGTGTATCAGAGAGAGAGAGAGAGCGAGCGAGAGCGAGGGGGGGAAGGGGGAGAGAGAGAGAGAGAATTGTGTTTCCATGTGGCAACGGAGAAAACAGGGAGTGGTGGCACGGCCAGTGACACAGAAAACACTGGCCAAACACAAAGGCACCACTCAGGAAATGATAATGACCTCAGCATGAATAACCTCTGCTCCTCATGCCAGCTCGCCATTGATTAACCAGGCGCAGTTCCCCCTCTGGCCTCTGCGGAGCGCCCTGCTGACCCTCGGCGCTACACTAAACACACAGCCGCTCTGTCGGAGGCTCGGCTTGTTCTCCTGCTTGAGACCGCGGAGAGTCGGCCAGGTCGGGCACCGGTCGGCAGGCGTGGGCACCGAGTCGCATGGGGCGTGTCGTCAGTCGGTTTCAAGGAACGCAGGGTATGGGTATCACCTCGTTTGCAATGTAAGTTTTGAACAAGGGACCTGCTCAGAGCACCGATGATTGGGTGTAGGTGGCGATGGCCTGCTTCAGCGGTTGACCCTGCTTAAACACACATCTGGAGGCTCGGCATGTTACAGTCGGCAAGTCTTTTCACCGAGTTTTGAAGGGTCTGTCACCGATGTTGGGTGAGATGGCCTGCTTCAAGGCTTCAAGGAATGCAGGGCTTATGGGTAAATCATGACAAAAGCCAACTGTACAACCTGGAGCTGGATGCCTGTTGTTCTGCAATGACCCCAAACGTTCTTATTGGTTTGGAACCACCACAGAGACGAGAACAAGCTTGGAACGACCTGCTCAGAGTCCAGACCCCAACCCCATTAAGCTTGAAGGCACGTAGGTGGCGATGCAGGCGCAGTTCCCCCTCTGGCCTCTGCGGAGCGCCCTGCTGACCCTCGGCGCTACACTAAACCCACAGCCGTTCTGTCAGAGGCTCGGGTTCTGAAGGTGACGGGATGATGAGGATGGAGCCACCAGGCATGGATGTCTGGTGATGTTGGGTGAGAACGCTTCAAGGAACGCAGGGTAATTAAAGAAAAACTGTACAACCTGGAGATAGGATGGCGGCTGTTAATGACCCCCGAACGTCTGTTTGGAACCACCACAGAGACCGGGCTCAGAGTCCAGACCCCAAATTATCCCAATCTGGATACAACCAAGGAGAGGAGCGGTTTCTGAAGCGTGACATGATGAGGATCTCCATGGATGTGGTGTGGAGTCCGTATGATGTCTGTTTCTCCGGGTTCAAATCCCAATCTGGATGGAGCTTCCATGTTCTCCTCGTGTCCGTGTGGGGTTCCTCCGGGTTCTCCGGTTTCCTCCCACAGTCCGAAAACATGGATCAAGGTCAATTGAATGCTCCAAATTGCCCCATATAGAGTGTGAGTGTGTGAGTGAGTGTGCCCAGGGATAGATTGGCCCCAGCGACCCTAGTAGGGAAATAAGAGGACGATAAGGAATGAATGTTCGTTTAATTGTATTTGAACCCTTGTGAGGACCGTGGCTCTGTGAGGGAACTCCTCCTCCCTGAGTGGGGCACCGATGTTCCGACTGTGTAACTGTTCAGATTCGGTTACTGTCCGTTCCCTGATCGTCGACGTTCTCGTCCGATGTTTAACTTTGTGGTTAAATGTTTGCAACTTTTGAAATCTCTCAGAATTCCTTCGCCAGCGACGGACGATGACCTAGAAAGGTTCCACTTTGTAATAGCGCCTTCAAACTTTCGCTACAAGGTCGCCGTTTCCCGAGATAACAGACACCACTCTGAGGTCAGGTGCGAGGACGTGCGGACAGTGTTGCATTCCGCTGCCCTCACAGGACCCTCCCGCCCTCTTCTTACCCCCCCCCCCAACCGCCCCCGCAGGTCCTGGGCTGACATTAACCTCCGAGGCCAGCTTTGTTCTGCGTAACTCGAGAACGTTAGTAAGTGCTAAGTGTACACTGAGGTTAGTGTGACGGAGGTGGTACCGTGATGGAACATGAGGCTTGACTGGGACCCTGTCCACTACGGTTCCACACCGTTTGTCCATTTTGTGCCGGGATAAGCTCCGGCACCCTCCCCTTGGGGGCCCGTTTTGTCCCGTCGGTGTTATTGTTTCTGTATCGATGGAATGAAGACGTTTCTGGATGACAATCAAAGTGCTAATTAGACGGCAGGTGACGGAGGAAGAGGTTCCACAGACCGACGAGAACAACGGGGTGCCTTTAAAATAACACGGAGTATCTGCTAGTAATGCCTGAGACGGGAACCGGCTGTACTGCGCTGTAAACACTTATTAACGAGTTGTTAAAATTAAGTGTTAATCGTGAGATTGAAAGTGATTTTTACCTCAGAATTAATTAAATAATTATAATTATTTCAATAATAATATAATGTAGCTTTAAGATTAAACCTAAATCACATGTTATAGGGTGGTGGGGTAATGGGGTGGTGAGGGTAGTGGGGGTGACATAGTGGTGAGAGTGGTCAAGCTGATAGGATGGTAAAGGGGTTGATGGCATGATGGGTAATAGGAGTAGTAGACTGTTGTAGGGTGGTGGAGGTGAGGGTAGCAGTGATGATGTGTGGTGAGGGTGGTGATGAATGAAGGGGTAGTGAGGGTGGGGGATGATGGGGTGTTGATGAAGATGGTGGCTTTTAGGGTGGTGGTGATGATGAAGGGGTAATGAGGGTGGTGTTGATGATGGGGTGTTGATGAAGATGGTGGCTTTTAGGGTGGTGGTGATGATGAAGGGGTAATGAGGGTGGTGTTGATGATGGGGTGGTGATGAAGATGGTGGCTTTGAGGGTGGTGGTGGTGATGGGGTGGTGATGAGGGTGGTGGTGAAGATGGTGGTGGTGAGGGTAGTGGTGGTGTTGGTGGTGAAGGCAGGATAGTGAGGGTGGTGGTGATGACGGGTGGAAGTGATGATGGTTGTGGTGAGGGTGGTGGTGATGATGAGTGGTGGTGGTGGTGATGATGACTGGTGGTGATGATGGGTGGAGGTGATGACGGGTGGAGGTGATGATGAGTGGAGGTGATTATGAGGGGTGGTGGTGATGATGAGGGTGGTGGTGATGACGACGGGTGGTGATGATGGGTGGTGGTGATGATGAGTGGAGGTGATTATGAGTTATGAGGGGTGGTGGTGATGCTGAGGGGTGGTGGTGATGACGACGGGTGGTGATGGCGGGTGGTGGTGATGACGGGTGGTGGTGATGACGTTGGTGCTGATGAGGGGTGGTGATGATGAGGGGTGGTGGTGATGACGGGTGGTGGTGATGACGACGGGTGGTGATGACGGGTGGTGGTGATGACGTTGGTGCAGATGAGGGGTGGTGATGATGAGGGGTGGTGGTGATGATGGGTGGTGGTGATGACGTTGGTGGTGATGACGGGTGGTGGTGATGATGGGTGGAGGTGATGATGGGTGGTAGTGGTGACAGGGTGGTGATGATGGGTGGAGGTGATGACGGGTGGTGATGACAGGTGGTGGTGATGATGGGTGGAGGTGATGATGGGTGGAGGTGATGAGGATGGTGGTGGTGACGGGTGGAGGTGATGACGGGTGGAGGTGATGAGGATGGTAGTGGTGACAGGGTGGTGATGATGGGTGGAGGTGATGACGGGTGGTGATGACAGGTGGTGGTGATGACGGGTGGAGGTGATGACGGGTGGTGGTGATGACGTTGGTGGTGATGAGGATGGTGGTGATGGTGATGATGGGTGGAGGTGATGATGGGTGGTAGTGGTGACAGGGTGGTGATGATGGGTGAGGTGATGACGGGTGGTGATGACGGGTGGAGGTGATGACGGGTGGAGGTGATGATGGGTGGAGGTGATGAGGATGGTGGTGGCGATGACGGGTGGAGGTGATGACGGGTGGAGGTGATGAGGATGGTAGTGGTGACAGGGTGGTGATGATGGGTGGAGGTGATGACGGGTGGTGATGACAGGTGGTGGTGATGATGGGTGGAGGTGATGATGGGTGGAGGTGATGAGGATGGTGGTGGTGATGATGGGTGGAGGTGATGAGGATGGTAGTGGTGACAGGGTGGTGATGATGGGTGGAGGTGATGACGGGTGGTGATGACAGGTGGTGGTGATGATGGGTGGAGGTGATGATGGGTGGAGGTGATGACTGATGGTGGTGACGACGGGTGGTGATGACGGGTGGAGGTGATGAGGATGGTGGTGACGACGGGTGGTGATGACTGGTGGAGGTGATGAGGATGGTGGTGACGACGGGTGGAGGTGATGACAGGTGGAGGTGATGAGGATGGTGGTGGTGACGGGTGGTGATGACGGGTGGAGGTGATGAGGATGGTGGTGGTGACGGGTGGTGATGACGGGTGGAGGTGATGATGAGTGGAGGTGATGACGGGGTGTTAGGAACGTCTGGAAGCCCGAGCGAGTGGTCAGAGGGACCTGCATGCACGCGTTCTTCAAACGTTAAATAAGGAGCGCAGCGGAACGGCGAGCGGGCCGCATGTCCAGCGGAAAGCGCGGATGGTCTGCAACTTTCTAATTACGTGCTAATAGCCACTGAGGAGGTCGTTTGGAGCCATTAGTCAGCGCCCGCAGGTCGTTAACGGCCCGCAGCATCACCCCGGCGCCGTAATGCTCCCTCTGAGGCCCTCAGCGCTCCGGCACCCGCCGGCCGACGCCTCGTTAGTGCCATTACACACCGACTGAGGGGTCATAGTAAAATATGATGGAGAGGAGGGGGGGGGGGGTTCTCACGGTGCAGGATGTTCTCCATTCGGAACGGGCGGGTCCCGGGACGGGTCGGTGCAATGGCTGAGTGGTTAAGCATGTTCTCCTCTCAGCGCTGGGGATTCCCGGTCCCCATCTGGGTGGAGTTTCCATGTTCTCCCCCCGTGTGTCCGTGTGGGTTTCTTCCGGGTTTCTCCGGTTTCCTCGCACAGTCCCAAAAAAACATGGATTCAAGGTGAATTGATTCTCCAAATTGCCCCATATAGAGTGTGTCTGTGTGAGTTAGTGTGTGTCCAGCGATAGATTGCCCCCCTGTCCTGGGTGTATCCGCCCAGCGTCCCGAAACGTTCTCCCCTGGATGGGCATGGGGAACCTCACCCCGGGGGGGGGGTAGAGGTTCCCCATGCCCCCCCCCCCCCCCCCCCCCCCCTGAGTCGTAGGTGTGTCCTCGCAGCAGGTGTTTAGTCATTGATATTAACCTCGTTTAATATTTTCCAAGAGCTTCCATGTTCTCCCCGTGTGTCTGTGTGGGTTTCCTCCGGGTTTCTCCGGTTTCCTCGCACAGTCCCAAAAAACATGGATTCAAGGTGAATTGAATTCTCCAAATTGCCCCATATAGAGTGTGTCTGTGTGAGTTAGTGTGTGTCCAGTGATAGATTGCCCCCCTGTCCTGGGTGTATCTGCCCAGCGTCCCGAAACGTACTCCCCTGGATAGGCATGGGGAACCCCCCCCCATGGGGAACCCCCCCCCCACCTGTGACCTTAGTAGAGGGTAAAGCGGAAGATAATGGATGGATGGCTGGGTCCCGGGACGGACGAGGAGACGAACGTTGTGCTTGCTTCTTGATCACATGGGGCAATCTCACACACACACACACACACACACACACACACACACACACACAGTGGCTCCTTTTACTAAGACATATAAGAGTAATTGGCAGGGCGAAGGCCGCCCGGATATTTTGAGCGTACAGTAATCATTATTAACCGGCGTACGCGGGACGTCGTTAGCGATCAATCCGAGTCAGATGTTTCCATTTAGGCGGCGTTTTTCCAGCCAGACGTCGTCGATTCAGATGATTTAAATTAGCGTCCGTCCAGCTATCAGTCATACGCGCCGCACACGTCCTTCCGTTCATCAAGGCCCCACCGCAGATGTGGGTCCGCACAGCATGGGAACCCGACTCCCCGGGTCGCGTCACGCTGCGGCGGGCGGGCGGCGGACGGCGGTACGATGAAAACCAAGAAGCCAGGTCTAAATATTTGCCTCCGTCGTATTCGCTTGAATCATCGTCAGGCTTTTCTCCAAACACGTAATCAAAGCAGAACGGAACGGATACTCGCCGGCCCTTACGCACCGACCGACCGACGGGCCCCCACGAAAAAAAAAACCACCCCACCTCACCCCACCGATACATCAAATGCTGATGAAAGTGCGTAACGTCAACATCGCGCGCCGTGTGTTTGTTATGTCAGTCCGTCTGTTTAGCGGATGTCACACTCGGAAAGGGTAATGGATGCAAATTTTTAAGTGCGATCGTTTTTATTTATTATTATTAAAAAAAAAAAAAAAATTTTTTTTTTTTTTTAAACGTTCCGAGAGTCGCGCGGGGTTCCGGGAAAAAAAAAAAAAAGCGGATTGTTTGAAATGGTGCTCACGCCCTTCTCATTAAATCACTCGCAGCGCTACTTGGGGAACATTTCTTCATCAAAGACCTGGAACGGATTATACGCAGAGAAACTCAATTTAAAAAGTAATGCGTTTTTTTTTTTTTTTTTTTTTTTCCGCCTCCCGCTTCTTCTTCTTCTTCTTCTTCTTCGTTTGTGTGTGTGTGAGAAAACCATTCGCTGTGTTTGCATGAAGATATAAACCAGCAGCTCGAGCTAAAATGCTTATGTAGTCACACACACACACACACACACACACACACACACACTGAGGTTTGTACGCAGCACTCGCACGTTTGATCCGATATAAAAGAACTTGTTGCGTGGTGGCATTTCCTTGAAATATCAGAGAACGCTCAACCACACTCAACTTCACATCCATTTTTTTGGGGGGTGAGGGGTGAGGGGTGAGGGGGGGTCGGTGGAGTGGACGGCGTGGTCGTCTCTTTATGGAGTGAACAGTGGTGGGCCGTTTCTTTTTTCGGGAGCCCTTCTGTTGGACCCGTCCCAGGCCCGTCGGAGGGATGAGCCGTCGTGACAGAGTTTTGAGACTCGCTGACAACCATGACCGTTTTATTAAATTCACAGCGGGCCGCTTCCAACTCCGTGCCACCGCGCCGCCGCCGCCGCCGCCGCCAAATCATACAGACCGTAAAGACAGGGGGAGCAGGTCCACGGGCTCCGGGGCCCGCCTGCGCGGGGTTTAACCTCGCCGAAATTCCGACCGGTTCCGAGCTCGAGGCATAATAAATATCAGGGCTTTTTAATAACGGGGTCAAACAAAGGAGAGGTATAGATGTGATGGGGGGGGGGGGGGGTGGAGGGGGGGCGAGAGAGAGAGAGAGAGAGAGAGAGAGAGAGAGAGAGAGAGAGAGAGGGGGACCACCCGCGGAATGTTTGGAAAGTGATTTGATGATTTAACGTGTTTTCAGAAAGTTTATGAAACTTCAAAGAGACGTTCGGAAATATCATTCAAATGGAAAGATGTGTGTGTTAAAGAATCGGGACGTCAGGCTCTTTAAGATGCTGTTTATACGCTCAAAATGCAGTGTGTGTGTGTGTGTGTGTGTGTGTGTGTGTGTGTGTGTGCGTGTGTGTGTGTGTGTGTGTGTGCGTGTGTGCGTGTGCGAAAACCAAAACCTGTTTATACACTCACATGTGTGGACCTCATGTAATTGTGGGTGTTCGCAATGTAAGTACATGTGCGTGTGTATGTGCATGTGCGTGTGTGTGTGTGTGTGTGTGTGTGTGTGTGTGTGTGTGTTTGCATGTATAGGTATATATATATAACATGAAAACCGTGTGTGTGTGTGTGTGTGTGTGTGTGTGTGTGTGTGTGTGTGTGTTTGCATGAAAACCAAAATCGTGTGTGTGTGTGTGTGTGTGTGTGTGTGTGTGTGTGTGTTTGCATGTATAGGTGTATATAACATGAAAACCAAAACCTGTTTATACACTCACATGTGGGGACCTTGTGTAATTGTGGGTCCTTGCAATGTAAGTACAAGTGCGTGTGTGTGTGTGTGTGTGTGTGTGTGTGTGTGTGTGTGTGTGTGTGTTGGAGTGTATAGGTGTATATAACCTGTTTATACACTCACATGTGGGGACCTCTTGTAATTGTGGGTCCTTGCAATGCAAAAATAGTGTGTGTGTGTGTGTGTGTGTGTGTGTGTTTACTTTTGGGACACACCTCTTAAACATTAAACTTAGATGTCTCATTTAGTCTATTTTATATATACATGTACACACACTCACACACACACACACACACACACACGTTCAAACTTTTGCCGTGTGATTTGGACTATTGTGAAGAACAGTTTGGGGAAGGCCTGTTGCTTCTCCGGGCTGAATGTGGTCCAGTGCACAGAGCAGGGGCAGTGAACGCAGGGCTGGGGCAACTTAACTGGGGTATTAACCCTAAAACTGAGGGATGAATTAGAATGGAGATTGTGTGTGTGTGGGGGGGGGCAGTGGTGTAGCTAACGTATTTATAAATCGAAATCCAGTTATCAGATTTTACGATCAGGATAAGGCCAGTTGATTTCCCGCAGCGTTTTAACGGACCTGGCAACCCAGGCTCGGAGGGAATATTAAGTATTAGGTTATGCTAATCCCCGAGCTTAACCCTACTGTATGCAGCGTGTGGAGTTCTGTAGGAAGAGGATCCATTTTGAAGTCGTTCTCTTCATGTGGAGGGTTCTTTGTGGTGTGAAGTTGTTCAGCACGACACAAACGTTCCGTGTTCCACTTCACACAACCGGCAGACGTCGTCACTTCTGATGTTTCAAACAACTTTAACTGCATCTCTGTGTTTGAGCCGTTACTGTAACAGAACCCAACTGTTAGAACGAGGATTATCCATTTCCTCTGTGTGTGTGTGTGTGTGTGTGTGTGTGTGTGTGTGTGTGTGTGTGTGAGAGAGAGAGAGAGAGAGAGAGATTTTATGACGCAACAGTTTTTTGGCAAACAAATTTTATTAGTAATTTAAATACAGGAATGTACAGTATCGTAGTAATAATAATATTTGGAGATACAGTAATAATACAATACAGTAACTACACTACAGTAATAATACAATACAGTATTATATAATAATAATATACTACAGTAACACTACGCTACTGTAACTACACTACACTACAGTAATAATACACTACAGTAATTACACTACAGTTAAAATACACTACAGTAATAATACACTACAGTAATAATACACTACACTACAGTAATAATACACTACTGTAATTACACTACACTACAGTAATAATACACTACAGTAATAATACACTACACTACAGTAATAATACACTACACTACAATAATAATACACTACAGTAATAATACACTACAGTAATAATACACTACACTACAGTAATAATACACTACACTACAGTAATAATACACTACAGTAATAATACACTACAGTAATAATACACTACACTACAGTAATAATACACTACAGTAATAATACACTACAGTAATAATACACTACACTACAGTAATAATACACTACAGTAATAATACACTACAGTAATAATACACTACACTACAGTAATAATACACTACAGTAATAATACACTACAGTAATAATACACTACACTACAGTAATTACACTACACTAGTCATGATACACTACACTACAGTAATGATACATTACTGTAACAATACACTACAATGATAATACACTATAGTAACAATACACTATAATACTGTAACAATACACTGCAGTAACTACACTGCTCTACAGTAACACTACACTACAGTATTAATACACTTTACTACAGTAACACCACATTACAGTAACAATACACTACAGTAACAATACTATACACTACAGTAACAATACTATACACTACAGTAACTACACTACAGTTACAATACTCTACCAAGTGTGTAGTAAAATTATTTAGTGGTCAGATGGCTAGTTGTTTACTCTGAGTGTTTACGTAACAGGAGTATAGTAAAGTAAAGCAGAGAGGAGTACAGACAGAGGAGTACACTTATAGATGTGTTATTCCGTCTCGGGTTCTGTAACCGTCTGTGAGACGTTTTGCTCTCTGATCCTGAAACCCATTTGCGGGTCAGACACCGATGTTGGGTCAGTGGACCCGAATGACGGTCTCCGTCCTTGTCTCTTCGGAAGGCTGAGGTCACGTTACGATCTTTTGGTTTGTTTTTAGTGGATTCGGGGTTTGAACATCTGGAAAACCCCAATACTGGGAGTCCTCAATACTTTATAAAATGAAAGTCCTCACCTCTGGAAAAGGCATTATATTCAAAACAGCCCTGAGGCGTATCCACCACCGTACACCACCACTGTTCCCTCACACATTACAAACCCGGGGAAAATATGGAACCACCTCAACCTCGCCGTCACGCGCTCGCGCAACAATACATCTGTTCTGTCCTTGAAAAAAAAAACCAGAACGTGTTCGTCCAAACAATTAGTCCACACTCTGACTTTGTTTCATTATGCATGCGGCGGGCTCGTTTTCCCTTTCACTCAAAGCCCATTGTCCGGACTCCAAAGATTTATTCCTCTTATAAACACTGAACGCTGATGTCGCTACGCGGCGCGGAACCTACGGATCCATGTTTACGCCTCGGCCTCCGTGAGCGACGACCCGTCCGAGGACGGGACGTAAATCACGTTCGGTGAAATCAGAAGGTCGGCCCGCTCACCCGCATCACGGGCCTGCGGTACCGCTCCAGAGTTAGGCCACGCCTGGACGTTTACAATCCATCTGTTTTCTGTTCTGTAGTTTTATCGTCCCTGCATTCGAGACGACTGTATGCTCTCAAATAAGAACAGTTCCGTGAGAACAGTTTGGGGAAGGCCCTGTTTGTGCATATAGGTGTAACACGCTATGGGTAACGTATGGGTGGGAGTGGTAGCTCAGTGGTTCGGGTGTTGGGCTATCAATCTGAAGGTTGGGGGTTCTAATCCCAGGTCCACTGAAGTTACCAATGTGGGTCCTTGAGCGAGACCCTTAACCCTCATTGCTCCAGGGGGCGCTGTGATGAACCCTGTGCTCACCTTGTAAGTCGCTTTGGATAAAAGCGTCCAATAAATGACCAAATGTAAATGGGTAGCGTAGGGCGAGCGGTTCTGAGAGTTCTTTCTCCCTTCACCTTTATTTACAATAATTACAACCACTATGTACAATATATATACAGTGGCGCATCGAAGATCCAACAAAAAGAACGTCTTACAGCAGAAGTTGTTAGAAATACCAATGACCATAAAGTCATACAGGTTTAATGTTCTCTGTGCGGGTATCTACACAGACGTAACAAAACAAAAAGGGTCCCCCATCCTTGGCTGCAACCCGATTATATACCAAAATCTCCACAACACCACCATTCATCCAATCTTCAGCTTTATTCTCTATTAGGGTCGCGGGGGGGTTCCCCATGCCCATCCACATGCCCATGCCCATGCCCATCCAGAGGAGAACGTTTCAGGCGCTGGGCAGATACACCCAGGACAGGGCGCCAATCTATAGCTGGGCACACTCTCACTCACACACACCCACACTCTATATGAGGTCAATTTGGAGAACTCAATTGACTTGATCCATGTGTTTGGACTGTGGGAGGAAACCGGAGAACCCGGAGGAAACCCACGCGGACACGGGGAGGACATGGAAACTCCACCCAGATGGGGAATCGAACCTGGAATCCCCAGTGCTGAGAGGCGAACCTGCCGACCACTAAGCCACCGTGCCGCCCTCAACACCACCATCACACACAATAATTAACCTTTCACATCAGTTTGTTAAGACGATGCTTAAATCACTTATTCTCACTATAACCACCTGTTAGCTTTACTGGCTTTGATACGCTACCCCCCACCAAACATAGGCGTTCAGCCCCCCCCCCCCACTCCAGGGCATGGGTTGATCCAGGTGGATAAGAAGTGTTGCTTTACCCTGCCTATTCTTTTAGGCCCCACCATCAAGGTCAACCACCGATAGGTTTGGTAAGTAAACATGCGTAATGTCTACGGTGAGGTGTATTTTACATCGTCACGGAGCGCAAAGCCGGAGTATGAATGGATGCTCCGGGGTGGAGATGATGAGCCGGGTTACCCAGCCCAACATCGGTGTCTGACCTCACTAAGGCTTTCGATTTGAAATTGGCTCAAAGCAGCTTCACGATAAACGTTTCAGGGCTTTTAAACATCAAAAGAACACACAGTAAGCCTAATAGAGACGAGGAACCATGACGTCACGTGATGTCATGTGACACTTGGTCATTTTTTGGACGCTTTTATCCGAAGCCACTTACAAGGTGAGCACAGGGTTCATCACAACATCCCTGGAGCAATGGTCTTGCTCAAGATCCCACATTGGTAACTTCAGTGGACCTGGGATTAGAATCCCCAACCTTCAGATTGATAACCCAACGCCCTGACCACTGAGCTACCACGCCCTTATATGGCACTGTGTTCTCTCTGTGTGTTAGAACGTTAAAACACATTTAAACCAGATCAATGTTTAAGCTTAGTTCTGGTCCTGTTAGTACGACCATCCGAGGAGCAGGCAGAGGATGAGCCTCGGTCCTCACAAGGTGCCTTCCTTAAAATAACAACACAACAGGGAGTTTTGTCTTGCCGCTGTCGCTTCGGCTTGCTCGTTGGGGGTTTAAACGTGTATAATTCTGTGACGATGTACTATTGAAAAAAACGCCGTATAATTAAATTGCTTCTAGAACGTGCATCCCATACCCCACATCCTCCCTCCCTCCCTCCCTCCCTGGCTGCTGCACCTGTTGCAGATGTGGAGGACAGGACAGGACGGGGCTAGGGCCGTCCTTTTTGGATTCTCCCAACGCCCTGATATTTGCCGAGACGAGGAGTGATCAATCTGGAACGGCCGGCGTTCCCAGCACGCGTTCCCCCGACGTGACGCGTTCGCATCTATTCTTATTTCCGTCTCATCCGAAATCCATAAGGCTGATATTAGGCGAGCGGATGAAAAAAAAAGAAAAAAAAAAAGTAATGAATCCAAATTTGTCTGTTTGCATAAACAAGGCGGCGAACGAAAAAGCACGATGCATTAGTGAATTAAGTACCATTAGGCACAGTATTTTTTAATACGTTTCCAGCGAACACGACAAATGCTTTTCCACTGTTGGGGAGGAAAAAAAATTAATAAATAAATTTAAAAAAAATAAAAACAACAAGCGAGAGTGAGAGAGATGTTCGGCTCTGTCCTGGATGCTCGTAAATTTGCATGTTGAAGTCCATATGGCAACTTCCTTTTCGACCTGCTTTCCCATCGCCGGCGCTTTGTCTGGCCTGTCACCGATAAAGAATCACTTGACTTTGCTCTAACAAGTTCAAAAGGAGCCGAGTACGCGCTGCTGATCCATGGAGAATGGAGCAAAGGCGCACCCCTGCCGCTCCCACTATCACTCCCATAGAGATAGTGATATTATTGATGGCATGGTTATGCTAATTTCTTTACAGGCAGAAACTTTTATTTTGGAATTTGTTCAAGAAAAAGGAATTTCATACACGTCAAAATGAAAAAAAAAAAAAAAAAAAAAAAAAAAACGCATCCCGCAGAATGCATCCCGGAACGTTCAACCGGCCCGGCGTGCGAATCGGGATTTTCCGAA
This sequence comes from Corydoras sp. C115, assembly GCA_019802505.1. Taxonomy (NCBI): domain Eukaryota; kingdom Metazoa; phylum Chordata; class Actinopteri; order Siluriformes; family Callichthyidae; genus Corydoras; species Corydoras sp. C115. The sequence continues at coordinate 44,802 of JAFMOC010000161.1, forward strand.
CGGCTCGTCCACGCGTGTTCAGTATTATTTGGGCTAATTTTTGGGGTATTTAAATTTATGTATGTTTATATTTACATACATGGGGTGGGGTGGTGATGGGGGAGGGGGGGGTGCAGTGTGCTTACTACCAGTCTGTGGTGTTAATGTTAAATACGCAGAGCCTTTATTACTGTTAGAACAACACTCACACACATCACATTATTCCCAAAGGTGCTTATATATAAATCTAATATAAATATATTATAATCTATATAAATATAATTGAGTGATATATGTATTTCTGATTATATAAAATATGGCTAATTATGACGTCGATGCCCAACAACTCATAAAACAGTCGTCTCTTATATCCGGAGTTGTTCTTTGAAATGCCGCCGGTCCTGGACCCTGGGCATGTAGGCTACTTCAGAGAAAAAACAGTTGCATCGTGGCGGCGTTGTGGGTGTTGTGTTTGGGGCGCACTCCATGTCGGGGGGCATGGGGTGGGCACACGGAGGCCTCGGTCTAAGGGCACGGTTTCTGAAACTAGTTTTAGGCCTCCACTCATCCTCCTCCACAATCTATTAACCTCTTATTATTCCCAAAAGTGCTTATATATAAATATAATATAAATATATTATGATATATAAATATGATTGAGTGAGATATGTATTTCTGATTATATAAAATATGGCTGATTATGACGTCGATGCCCAACAAACCCATATAACTATCGTCTCTTATATCCGGAGTTTTGTTGTTGTTTGTATTTTTTTATAGTTGTTCTTTGCAAATGTCATCGGTCCTGGACTTTGGGCATGTAGGCTACATCAGAAAACAACCTATTCACCTCCCAGCCCCTAATCGCTTCCGATTGCGACACATGTCACATTATTCCCAAAGGTGCTTATAAATAAATATAATATAAATGTATTGTGATATAATATAATTGAGTGAGATATTTTATTTCTGATTATATAAAATATGGCTGATTATGACGTGGATGCCCAACAACCCATAAAACAATTGTCTATTATGTTCGGAGTTGTTGTTTGAAATGCCATCGGTCCTGCACTTTGGGCATGTAGGCTACATCAGAAAACAACCTATTAACCTCCCAGCCCCTAATCGCTTCCGATTACGGCACATGTCACATTATTCCCAAAGGTGCTTATAAATAAATATAATAAAATATATAAATATAATATAAATGTATTGTGATATAAATATAATTAAGTGAGCTGTGTATTTCTAATTATATAAAATATGGCTGATTATGACGTATGACTCTTACATCCGGAGTTGTTCTTTGAAATGCCATCCGTCCTGGACTCTGGGCATGTAGGCTACATCAGAAAACAAAAGCAAATGTCACCGTGTGGCGTCGTGGTGGCATCGTGGGTGTCATGTTTGGTGCCCACCCCGTGTCGGGCACCCGGAGGCCTCTGAAACTAATTTTAGGCCTCCTCCTCCTCCTCCTCCTCCCCAACCTATTCACCTCCCCAGCCCCTAATCCCTTCCGATTGCGGGACATTTTGAATAATTAATCAATCAGTGGCTGAAATCAGACAGGCCGTCCCCTGTCCTCTGCCATTGTCCACCTTTCCGCATGATGGTGTCCCCCCCTCCTCCGTGCCCCCCCCCCCTTTTCAGAGAGTCACATGCAGCAGGAAGGCACCAGTCCGCAGGATGGCTGTTTTTATTATTATGAATTCCGACCCGTTCCCATAATTACAGCATCATTATATAATCCCACAACAAAGGGCCCATTCAGGTCGCCTTTTGTGCGGGCCCGAGTGTAGAATTGTATTCTAGTCCTCTGGTCTCTCCATCCTCCTCCTCATCCTCATCCTCCTCCTCCTCCTCCTCCTCCTCATCCTCCCGCTCAAGTTCAAGCGCAAACTTTTCCTCCAGCCGACCGCGTTCTGCTTTCATCTCAACCAGATGCACCTGCGTGCGAATCACGCGTGGACGTGGACCTGACTGACTGTCTGTGTGGACGGACGGATGGACGGCTTTTGCTTTGCGGCTCTTATTAAAGCGCGCAACGCGTTTGCGCCAATTTAGTGTTTACGCGCAGACGCGGTTCTCATGCGTCTAGATTAAAAAAAATAAAAAAATACACACACACTCTCACTTACACACTCTCTCTCTCTCACACACACATACACACACACACACACACACACACACGTCCCGAGCATGTGCACGGGCTACACAGAATATTAATTGTCATCAGGGAGGGTGGGAAAAAAAAAGACACACACACATACACACACACACACACACACACACCAGCCGCGCCGCGCCGCGCGTCCGTAATGCTGCGACTGGCAACATAACTGCCTTATTTACATTAAACACGCCGCAAGGTTACAGTGCAGCGGAGCGCCGCGCCGCGCGTTCGCACTCCGGACCCCTCCGCCTGATGCTTGCTCCCGCGCCCCGCGCGCCCCGCTCTCCTGGACTTTCCCTCTTTTTGGAGCCCCTCGAACTTGGGACACTTCTCCGCCAAGGTAAGCCGGAGCGTCTCGGGCTGGTTGGTTTCTTTCAGGGGGGTTGGAATAAAAAGAAAATAGATTAAAAAACAAAAAAAACCCACACACAACAACAAAACAACAAACAGCGGCGACGCGCCGCGGCTTTAATCAGAGTCTTTCCAGCGGGACGCTCGGGGTCAATAGCAGGCGGCCGACGTTCGCCCTCTCCTTCTTTTCTTTTCTTTTCTTTTCTTGGTATATATATATTTTTTCCCCTATTATTTATTTCTTTTCCCTCCTCTCTCTTCCTCTCGCGGATTCGATCTCGGTTCCCCCTGCGCAGAGGTGCAACGCGCAGCGAATTAGACGACAATGGAGAGCCGCTCTTAAACGGCGCGCCGCGTTTCACCCTCCAGACAGCGGGAGCGCCGCGCCGGCCGGCCGGGCGAGGGAGGCGGGCAGGCGGGCGGGCATCCGTCCTGCGACGCGGGCTGAGCGCCGATGGTAGTCGCGGCGGCGGGGCTCCAGACGCGCGGGACGGTGGCACCGGGATCCCGGCGGAGCGCACTTCTCTCCCCCCCGAACGCGGGTCAGTCATTAGCGCCGCGCGTTAACCAGCCGCCACTTTGCGTCGCGCGCATCCACAAAGGTAAGGAATGCGGCTTATTTCATTTAGTTGGCTTGATCGTGTGTGTGTGTGTGTGTGTGTGTGTGTGTGGGTTCCAAAGTCGGGCTCGGGGTGGTGGTGTGATTAAACAGGACGCGTCGTAGCCTCATTAGAAAAGAGCGGAGTCGCGTTAATACTGAGAATAAATAGATGTCGGCGCGTCTGGAAAAACGCCTGAAGACCTAATCACCGGCCTTAATTACAGGATATATATATATATATATATATATATATATATATATATATATATATATATATATATATAATTTGTGACGTGGGGGCTGCGTTAGTTGTATTTATTTTTATTTTTGTTTGTTTGTTTTTTATTTATAATAATAATAATAATAATAATTATTATTATTATTATTACTATTATTATTTTCAAACCCGTGAGTGAAATGGAAGGTCGTGTTGCGCGTTGCGCGTCGCGCCGGGAACACCCCCCCCCCCACCCTCCACCCCCCCAACAAAAAAAAAAAAAAAAACTTTCAGCCTCCGAATCTCAGCTGGAAAGTTGGTGGAGTTCGGAGCGACGTCCCCCAGGCTCGAACCCCGCGGGGGAAAGTTGCCGTGGCGTGGAAACTTCGGCGCGCCGGTGAGACCTGCCATTTTGTGGCTCGGATCGAGCCGCCGCCGCCGCCGCGGAACGCACGCGCTCCCGGGGACGCGAGGATGATGGCATTCGGCGGCCCGAGGGCCAAATGCCACCGAGGGCGCCGGGGTCTGACATGAATCGCGGCCGAATCGGCGCAAAAATGGAGATTTCCAACGAGCGGCCGCTGTGGGGGAGAAATGCGCGTTCTTATTTATTATTATTTAAACTTACGAAAAGAGAGAGAGAGCGAGAGAGAGAGAGAGACACCGAGCGACGTTACCAGCATGAAATATGACATTTAACTACACACCAGCTGGGAAGCCGATTTTCTCCCATCATGCCTTTTTTTTTCTCCTTGCACGTTATCAATTCACCTTAGAATAACCCCCCCCCCCCAACCTCACACCTTTTTTTTTTTTTTTTTTAATACATTGAAATTGTTTGAATTTAATAAGACGAGGAACAAAAAAAAAAGCTGGCCGATCGAAACGAACCCGGCGTTCTGATCAGGAGACATCCACAGACAGGGGAACGCGATTAGAACCTTCATCAGGACCCGAGGTTCGAGGGGTCCGTCGTCAGGACTGCAGGTGTCCCCCCTCCTGTCCTCACAGAGGGATGCGAACCCCCTCGACAGCAGCCCGCTCTTCTGTTATTTAACCCCGACTCTAGAACATCTTGTTGCTACTGATTTTCATTTCGTTCCATCCGCAGACCACGTGTCCTTAAATTCTGACTATTCACTGAATTCAGCTGAAATTATTAGATAAAAAAAAAATATATATATATTATTATTATTATAAATTTTTTTATTATTATTTTATAAAAAAAAAAAAAAAGATTTCGGACCTTCGCTTCACACCCCCGAGCGCTCGCTCCTCTCTGAAGCCACACGTGAGGTCACCTTTGGTGCCACCTCCAAATATGGACCGAATTCTTCAGCTCGGCTTCAGATCTCAGTGTGTGAGGTTGTGTGTGTGTGTGAGGTTGTGTGTGTGTGAGGTTGTGTGTGTGAGGTTGTGTGTGTGTGAGGTTGTGTGTGTGTGAGGTTGTGTGTGTACTGATCACTGAAGAGGCGACCTCGCGACGAGGCCGCTAATCATCCCGAAGTGCCTCGCAGGGAGTCCGAATTCGGGGGCGAAGTTGGGACGTAATCGAGCCGAATTTCTCGCCCCCCCCCCAACCCTCTCTCTCTCTCCGAGCACGGCGGCTTATTTCTGCGTTTGAGAGATGGATTCCTTTATACCTCCGCGTGGCTATAATTCTTCCCCCCTAATTACCTCCAAGACCGGAGTGTTTGAACCTCTAATTAAAAAATATAAAAATTGTATATGACTCATTAATCACATATATTTAAATCTAGTTTGAGTAATTAAACGGTATTAATAAATAATGGGCTCCACGATTTCCCCGGCTCGCCGTCGCCGTCGTCGTCGTCGTCGTCGTCGTGGTGCGAGATGCCTCGCCAAATATGAAATGGCTTCGCCGCCGCAGCCGAGCGCGCGGCCCAGGGTGGATGAGCATGAGGGGGTTCGGCGGGGCAAAGCCGGCCGGGCCGAGCCAATCCCGTCGAAATGCCTCCTCCCCCGGTGCCGGCGCGCTCATTTACATATGCGTCTCGCGCCCGTCGCCGCGTCGCATGCGAGACCCCGGCACTTGCGGGGACCCAAGACGCCGAGGCTGGTGGCTGAGCAGGGGTCGGGAACGAGTGGCCTGTTCCCCTCTCTCGCCCTCTCTCTCCCTCTCTCTCTCTCTCTCTCTCTCTCTCGCCGTCTCCAGGTTCTGTCAGTCTCCGGCTCAGCCGACCGGATCCGGGCTGAAGCCTTGGAGACGTGATCAAACAGCCATTCCACACTTAAATGCTTCTCTGCTCCTTTTAATTGGAGGAAATTGTCTTCCAGATGCCCGGGCCTTAGTCAGGCTGCTCTGGGTTTTGGGGGGGGGGGGGTGTGTATGTGTGTGTGTGTGTGTGTGTGTGTGCGCGCATGTGGGGGTGTGTGTGTGTGGCGTTTAGGAGGTCGGCGTGGCACAGAGGCCGTGCCGATTAGGTATTAATTGATATGTGCTGTTCAGATCCCCCCCCTCCTCTGTGACTCGGCATGGCGAGGCCTCACTCCCCCCCCCCCCCCCCCCCCCCCCCCCCCCCCGGAGGTATTTGTCGGAGGTGGCGGCGCGACACCCGAGGGCCGGGGCCCCGGGCGAGCGGCTCGTTAGTGACCTTGATGAACAAGGTTACGTTAAGCGTTAAAGGGGACGTGGACAGGTTTTATTTAGAGGCGTGGTTTATTTATTAATTACTTAATCAGTTTCGTCAGGTGTCCCGTCTGTGACGCCGGATCTGATCTGTGTGTGTGTGTGTTATTTTATTTATTTTTCGGGTGGGCACGCCGTCCCCCGTCCCCCGTCCGCCGTCCCCCGTCCCCGTGTTCCAGGTGCGGTGAATAAACCAAAGCGAGGGACATTACAAATCAAAAAACGTGGACTTGTTTACTGTCAGCGTCCCGCTGAGTCAGAGGGTTGATCAGATTTACGGCCCGCCGGACGCGCAAACGTTCTCTCAGCGCCGGCTGACGCATAAAACCCAAAGAAAAGGGCAGTGAAATACACCGGGGTGTCTGTGCCGTCTAGATAGCTTTTAAAGCCTATCCCGGCACAATGTATATTAGAGGCGGCGGCGGCGCTTCACGCTCTCGCTTTAAATCATACATCTTCACATCATACATCTTTAGGAATTCTTCCGGGCTGGTGGCTCAAAAAGAAGCCTCATAGGACATTGTGTTGCTATTGTGGAGGAGAGTTGAGCATGTTCTCCCTATAGGGAGAGTCCCATGTTATGAATCCCATTTTAAAATGCAGACGTGTAGAGGGATTGGTTTCAGGGTGATTAAAGGTAAGTGGGCGTCAGGGGGTGGGGGGGGGGATGTCATGTGATAGATTTAGCAGCATTACAAATTGAACCCCACCTTGTACTAAGCACCCCCAAGTGCCCCAAGTACCCCCCGATTCCCCAAAGTACTCCAGGATAATTTTCAGGGTTGTTAAATTATAAAGACATGATAGTCTTAAAGTCTTATGTCATTGATGTGTAAGAAATGAGAATCTATTATTATTATTATTATTATTATTATTATTATAGAGGAGAGTTGAGCATGTTCTCCCTATAGGGAGAGTCCCATGTTATGAATCCCATTTTAAAATGCAGACGTGTAGAGGGATTGGTTTCAGGGTGTTTAAAGGTAAGTGGGCGTGGGGGGGGGGGAGGATGTCATGTGATAGATTAAGCAGCATTACTAATTGAACTAAGTACCCCAGAGTACCCCCCAAGTACCCCCCTATTCCACAAAGTACTCCAGAAAATTTTCAGGGTTGTTAAATTATAAAGACACGATAGTCTTAAACTATTATGTCATTGATGTGTACGACACGAGAATCTATTATTTATTTTATTATTATTATTATTATTATTATTATTATTATTATTATTATTCTCTCTATAGGGGGATTTCTTTTAAATCCCATTTTCAAAATGCAGACATGTAGAGGGGATACTGGGTGTTTGTGGGTCGGTGGGCGTGGGTGAGGATGCCATGTGATGGATTTAGGAGCTTTTCGAATTGTGCTGCACAATGTTTTGCACAAATAAAATTACCCCTAGTACCCCCAAGTACCCCAGGATAAGTTTCGGGTTCTTAAATTATAATGACACCATCGTATACAACTCTTATGTCTTTGATTTGTAAGTTAGGAGAATCTATTATTATTATTATTTTTATATTGGAGAGTTGGGCATGTTCTCTGAGACCATTCCGAATTGTTCTGCACCTCGTACCAAGTACCCCCCAAATTATTATTATTATTATTATTATTATATTGTTGGTGAGTTTGGTATGTTCTCTGTGATAGATGTAGGACCTTTCCGAATTTTTCTGCACCTTGTACCAAGTACCTCATGATAAGATTTAGGGTTCTTTAATTATAAAGACAATATAAAGACACTGTGATATAAAACATTGTCTTTATTCTGTAAGTTAGAGGAATCTATTATTATTATTATTATTATTTTATTATTATTTTATTATTATTGTTTGTATTAAAATTAGTATGTTCTCCCTAAATCCTCACAGAGCTTTTATGAATCCCATTTTTAAAATACAGACATGTAGAGGGATTGGTTAATGTAAGTGGGCGTGGGTGAGGATGTCATGTGATAGATTCAGGAGCTTTCCAAGTACCCCCAAGTACCCCCCCTCTCCCATAGTACCCCAGGATAAATTTAGGGTCCTTAAATTATAAAGACACTATGATATTAAACTCCAAACTGCTTTTGATGTGAAAGGTAGGCCAATCTATTATTTGTATTATTATTATTATTATACTAGTAATTATAATAACAATGATTATTATAATATTGGCGAGTTGAGCATGTTCTCCCTCCAACCTTACAGAGCTTTTCTGAATCCTATTTTTCAAAATACAAGCTGATGTTACATAGGGATTGTTTGTGGGTCGGTGGGCGTGGGTGAGGATGCCATGTTATTAGATTTAGGTGCTTTTGGAATTGTACTGCACCTTCTACCAAGTACCCCCCTGATACCCCTCTGATACCCCCAAGTACCCCAGGATATGTTCAGCCCTGTATTTAACTTGAATTGTAGAATATAAAGACACTATGAGCTTAAACCTGTGTGTGCTTGATGTGTAAGATAAGAGAATCTATTATTATTATAATAATAATAATTATTATTATTATTATTATTTGTGACAGATGATACCCCGTGTCACTCCCCCCCCCCCTCTTTGCCACTTTAAAGCCCCAGCGCTTGCAGAAGGCCTTATATAATTCAGGGTGTGGCCTCGCTCTATAATCTGCACTACAAATCCTTTTAGCATTGTCTCACGAGTTCCCTTTCAGAACCGGGGGTGCCTTACATTACTCTTTAGTCCTGTCGTTCTCAATTGATTAAGCCTGTAAGACCCATCATTCAATATCTGTCATGCGGTGCAGCAGACGCAGTTCATCATGTCAGCGGCGGCGACGCACGCCGACGGGACGCGGCTCGCGACTCACTGACAGTCGTCAACTTTTGTCTTTAGCGAAATAATTATAGTCGAAAGAGGAACATCGAACGGTCCGCGTGTCATTTATTGTCACTTATAGTCGAGCGCCGATTTGTTCAGACGTTTCCGTACGTGTCGGGGGTGTGGGGGGGGGGGTGGGGAGGTGGGGGGGTGGATGGGGTGGATGAAGGAGGGGGGGGAGGGAGGGAGGGAGGGAGGGGCGGCGGAGGGCGGTATTTAAAAGATTGGAAGTTTTCTGAGCGGGCTAATCACAGACATCAGTGTGTGATCTAAGAATAAAGAGCGCCCTGACAGATGAGGTGGTGACGAACGAGCCCCGTCTCCACCGCCTCATGCCAGGGTGCCACCAGGAGGAGCGTCTGTCTGTCTGCCCAGAGAGAGAGAGAGAGAGAGAGAGAGAGAGACAGAGAGGGAGAGAGAGACAGAGAGAGAGAGAGAGAGAGAGAGAGAGAGAGACAGAGAGAGAGAGAGAGAGAGAGAGAGAGAGCGAGAGAGAGAGAGGTGTTCTACCTCAACCGAGGAGAATCTGTGGCACGTGAGAAGTGCAGAGTAAGCATCGTGGCCACAGGATTGCTGTTCAAATTGATCTTTTCACCTCCACCCAAATCCTCCACCCGAATCTTTTACCCCAAATCCTCCAACTTGAATCCTACTTTTGAATCCGCCACCTGAATCCTTTACCTCAGTCCTCCACCTAAATCCTCCACCTGAATCCATTACCCGAATCCTCCACCCGAATCCCCCACCTGAATTCCTCACCCAAATCCCCCACCCCAATCCTCCACCTGAATCCTCCATCTGAATCCTATTCCTCAGTCCTCCACCTAAATCCTCCACCATTACCCGAATCCTCAACCCGAATCTTTTACCCCAAATCCTCCAGCTTGAATCCTCCTTTTGAATCCTCCACCTGAATCCTTTACCTCAGTCATCCACCTAAATCCTCCATCTGAATCCATTACCTGAATCCTCCACCTAAATCCTTTAGCCGAATCCTTAACTTGAATCCTCTACCCAAATTCTCCACTTGAATCCTCAACTTGAATCCCTTACCCCAATCCCCCACCCGAATCCTCCACCTGAATCCTCCATCCGAATCCTCCACCCGAATCCCCGATCCGAATCCTTCACCCAAATCCCCCACCCGAATCCCCCACCTGAATCCTCCATCCGAATCCCCGATCCGAATCCTCCACCTGAATCCTCCACCTTTAGAGAGACGGAGGCCCGGGTCATTAGTCACACGGTGGTGTTGGAGAACGTCAGTCCTCAGACCGAAAGTTGATACCGAAGTCAGAGAGACGAAGTCGTTTTAAAGTGGAGGATTTGTGAGGCGTTTATATAACACATTATTTCAGTTCTGACGCTTTTTCTGTTTCAGCTCCGTTTTCCTCTCGCGCTCTCGTTTCCCTCCGCATTCTCTTTTCTTCTTCGGATCCGAAAATTCTTTCTCTCTCTCTCTCTCTCTCTCTCTCTCTCTCGCTCGCTCGCTCTGTGACTCAGAATCAACGTCACAGTCGACACGTCAGAATCCATCAGAATGATCGCGTCGCTCTGTTCCTGATTTATAGATCGTGTTACGTTTAATTCTAATAAACCTTCTGAATATTATAAATAAATATATATTTATATTTGTCTGGTTGAATAATTCACTCCGTGGCGAGTTCCTGGTCGTTTCGTGATTCCGGTTGTTGCCATGGCATTCGGGGTTGATTTATTATGGTGTTATTTATGATATTTATTATATTTAAATAATATAAATTGGGCTTTTAATTTGTAGATATTTATGGCGTTTTTAATTGTTAAAATCTTGCAGCAGGAAAGAACAAAACTTTTACTTATTTAAATTCAATTTTAAATAATTAAACACATTTATTAACACAAGTTTTTAAAAAATAAGATGTCGAATTGATATTAATTCTCCAAATAATGCGGCATGGACAAAAGTATTGGGACAGCGTGTTTTTTTTTAAATTTATTTTATTTTTTTGATATTTACACGAAACGTTAGGAAAAATATACAGAACCGAGACGTTCTAAAATATACAGAACCGAGACGTTCTAAACGGAATCCGAAAAAATACAGAGACCAACAAAAGTTCACTTTGATTTTTTTTTAAATTATTTATGATTTTATTTGCGTCTGAATTGTGTGTGAGTGTGTGTGAGTGTGTGTGAGTGTGTGTGTGTGTGTGTGTGTGTGTGTGTGTATGTGTGTGTGTGTGTGAATTGATGAACAGAGTCAGTGTTTATTAGGCCCCAGCTGCATGAATCGACCACCTAACTGAACGTTCTGGACCGTTGTGGACGTCCAACGTTCGAAACATTATGAAAACAGTTTGGGGAAGGACCTTCATCTGTTCCTCCGGGACTCTTAAAACCCAGTTTTGGGTGGAGATGAGTGTGGACGATCTGGATCGGATCCACAAGGCGCTGACCTCGACCTCGTGAGGGCGTTTAATCTAATCTTTAGTCTAATTCCTGATCTGATATCGGTGCCTGATCTCTTTCTGGATAACTGGGGAGCGGAGGAAAGCCGCCGTAGCTGCGGCCCAGGGGTCGACTTTGAATATAGAACTTGCGTGGGTGTTCTAATACTTTTGTCTATGTGACGTGTGAATGTAAACACACACACACACACACACATATATACACACACACACACACACACACACACACACACTCTCTTTCTGTAGTTTGGCACTTGTTGCATGCAGGTTCTTTAAAAGTCTCTTAAATAACGAGGGGTTGTGTGTGTGTGTGTGTGTGTGTGTGTGTGTGTGTGTGTGTGTGTGTGGACTGGATCACCAGATCCATGACATCATCATTCATACCTCCACATGCCTAAAAACTCAACGTGATGATGTCATAAACATCCATGGAAACGCGCCTCCATCCTTGATTCTTATTTATTTATTTATTTATTATTATATTTTTTTATTTGAGTTAATTTATTTTTATTTATTGGTCCTTATTTCCAATCCCATGTTCCGCCGTCACCCCGACGCATTTAAGGCCCGGACCCCGAACGCCCCCCGGGCCCCTCGGGATCGGCCGTGGCCACGTGGAGTTCTCTTCGAGTGGCAGTTCCCTCGGAACCTCCGCCTGCGAGAGGGAACGAGAACGACCACCTAACGCGTTCAGATGGAAGATTAGAAGCAGGAATGTCGCTCTGGTGGCGCTCGGCGAGCGCCGCATTCTCAACGCGTGACCTAATGCTGCCGGCGCTCCGGGGACGCGAGGGCTCTCGATCCCGCCGCGTACGGCCGACCCCAAATAAACCGACTCGCTCAAGACGGGAGGCGTGGCCTGGAGGTGCGAGCGCCAGGCCACGCCCCCGCGGCAGGGTCGGTCGCGGCGGTTTACACGGCCTTGGCGGCGAGTCCGGGAGTCGGCGGGTTTGTCCTCGTCGTGTCTGAGTCTGTCCATCCATTTCATCCTTCATTTTTTTTTAATTATTATTTTTTTTTAATTATTATTTTTTTTTACTAAAACAAATAAATTAGAAAATGAATAATAATAATAAAAAAAAAACTTTTTTTTATTGTAAAAAATATATATTATTCTGGCTCTTGACCAATGGTGGTGTTGCGTTGTGTCGCCATGGTTACCGTCACCGTCCCGCGGCCCTGGCTGCTGTTAAAGTCTTGACGAATTGAATAAAGTTGAGTGGAGCGTCGGAACTAAAAAAAAAACTGTTGCGCTCCGGGCCCCCGGGGGCCGACGGAGGGAGCGGGAGCCGGTTGGCACGAAGCCCCCAAAATTACACCCATGTCATCTCCGAGACGAGGGCTTTGTGCGAGCCGGCGGCTGTCTGTCAATCAGCGGATTCCTCCGAAAAAAAAAAAAAAAAAAATAAAAAAAAAAAATTCCCCAGACAATACGGGGGCTTAATGATGCCTGCTTCCAGGTCGTGACCTCCAGGGGGGGCACTCCCGCGGAGGGTCACTCTCGAGGGACCCGAGCGTCACGGCCGGCGGTGACGAGGCGAAACGGGGGGGGGGGGAGGGGGGTGTAGAGGTTTCCGCACCTTTAATTACCGTGGCGAGGCCTCGGCCGAAGGACGGCGGTTACGCGGCGGTAAATTTCGGAACTGTTGCCGTACAGCATTATGGCGCAAATTCAAACGGCTCTTCAGGACCTGATTTGCATAATTGGATCTTTAATGAAACTTGCCTTGTGGAACAAAGAAAGAAATATGTGGGGGGGGGGGGGGGGGGGGGGGGGGGGGGGGGGAAGGGGGGACGACAGGGGGGACGGGGGGGGCGTTTTTGGAATAGCCAGGCCGTTGGACGAAGACGAAGAAGAAGTTGTTCTTGATTTTGAGGATGTGATGGGAACGGAGAACGGGCTAACCTGAGCACACACACATGGCACCACACACACACACACACACACACACACACACACACACACACACACACACACACGTCAGTGGCTGTGCTACAAATAGGATGAGAAGTGCTTGTGAAAGCTGTACATTCCCAGCCGGCTCTCGCGGGTTATTACTACAATAGCGGGATTTCTTTAGCCTGGGGGATTTTAGGTCCGCTGTCTCCACTCATTCCGCCGACTCGTTACCGAGGGGGAAGGATGGGCCCTTTGTAGGGAAACACGCGCCCGCTCGCTCGCCCGCTCTCTCACTCTCACTCTCGCTCGCTCGTTCGCTCGCTGCTCGGAATTCCACCGTTGCAAATATTTTGACAATTTCTAATAGCGAGCAGATTGCGAGCGAAGGCCGGATGCGCACCGACGCTACGGGGTCCTCGCTGGTCTGGATGTTCCCGCTTGCTTTAAAATCCAAGGCTCAGATCCGCCGTCTGCGTCTGATATCCATCTGTTATTATTATTATTATTATTATACTATCTTCCGCTTTATTATTATTGGGGGTGGGGTGGGGGGGGGGGGGGCGGGGGATGGCGCATAGACCAAGGACAGGGCGCCACAATCCATTATCTCAACAGGCTTTATCCTCAATACTTGGTAGTTTTTGGACTTCGTGGGGGGCATGGGGGGTTCAACCCATGCCCATCCTGAGAGTTGGGTGAGCCTAAACCACTTAAACGTCCCTATTAGGGCCGGGGGTGGGGGGGCGGGGGGCGTTGTTGGGGGGAGGGGGGGTTGTGGGGGCGCTGGGCATATAGACCCAGGACAGGACAGGGCGCCCCAATCCTCGATCGGACTGGGCACACACTCACTCACACAGACACACTCTATATGGGGCAATTTGGAGAAACTCAATTGACTTGATCCATGTTTTTGGACTGTGGGAGGAAACGGAGACAACCCGGAGGTGAAGGAAACCCACGTGGACACGGGGAGAGACATGGAAACTCCACCCAGATAAGGGGATTCGAACCGGGAATCCTAGCGTTCATGAGAGGAAGAACATGCTAAACCACTAAACGCCACCGATGCTGCCTTATTATTATTCATTCATATCATTATCCATCCTATTCTGCATTTATCCTCTATTAGCTGGTGCGCGGGTCAGTCGCAGGCAGGTGGGGTTGCTGGCCCATCACTCACACACACACACACACACACCCACCATCCATGGGGAGAAACTCAATGAGTTTCGGGCGCTGGGCAGATACCGGAGAGAGAGAACACCCAGGACCCAGGCACGGAGACACGGGGGAGGGACCATGGAAATCCATCCACTGGGCATTCTAAACACTGGGAATCCCTAGTTCACGAGGCAGCGAGAGAGAGGAGAGGAGAGACACTCTCAACCATACCGTGGGGCAATTTAGAGATTATTATCAATTGACTTGATCCATGTGGGTGTGGGGGTTTTGGCTGTACACCCAGGACAGGACGCAAACACGGAGACAACCGTCTATATGGGAGGAAACCCATGTGGACACGGAGACCCGGAGGGACAGTGGGAAACTCGGAAAAAGCCACCAGATTGAGATTCGAACCGGGAATCCCTAGCGCTGAGAGGAGAACATGCTAAACCACTAAGCCACTGTGCTGCCTTTATTATTATTACAATTATTTTTATTATCCATTCATTATCTCCCGCTTCATCCTCTATTAGGGTCGTGGGGGGTGGGGGGGGTTCCCCATGCCCATCCAGGGGAGAACGTTTTGGGCGCTGGGCAGATACACCCAGGACAGGGCGCCCTATCACTGGGCACACACTCACGCACACACACACACACACACACACACACACTCTATATGGGGCAATTTGGAGAATTCAGTTGACCTTGATCCATGTTTTTGGACTGTTGAGAGGAGAACATGCTAAACCACTAAGCCACCATGCCGCCCTATTATTATTATAATAATTATTATTATTATTAGTGTGGTCAGCACATCCACCTCACTCCAGGTTCGAATCCCTTTCCGGGTGGAGTGTCCCTGCCCTCCCCGTGTCCACGCGGGGTTTCCTCCCACAGTCTGACAAAAAAACATGGATTCAAGGTCAAGTAAATGCTCTAGATTGCCCCTATAGAGTGTGTGTTTCTGAGTGAATGAGCATGTGCCCTGTGACAGGTTGCACCCCCCGTCCCCCTGTCCCCTCTGTCCTGGGTGTATCTACCCACCGCCCGAAACGTCCTCCCATAAATGGGCATGGAGAACCCCCCCCCCCTCCATTACCATGCCCCCCCGACCCTATTATAGGCTTAAGCTGAAGATAATGAGACATGTACAAAGCACAATATCCTAAGACAAACTAGGAGAACATGCAAAATCCCAGCCGGGAATCCAACCCTGGACTTTTTCACGGGTAGGAGGGTGGTGGTGTGTGTGTGTGTGTGTGTGTGTGTGTGTGTGTGGCGGGGGGGGGGTAATGCCGGTAATCAGTGGGGAGCTTTAAAAATGGGAACTGAACATCGCTGATTTGTTCTCGAGGGACGAGACGTGAGGTTGACGAGGATGCGATGAGGACGAGGATGAAAAGAACCCCCCCCAAAAAAAAAAAAAAAAAAAGGAACCCCAAAAACCCGTGGAACCGTCTTCGTCTCTAACCTCCCTGTCTCTCGGTCCGCAGGTCCTGCTGTGAGGAACCTTCATCTGAAGATCTGCACTTCATAAAGGTAGGCCTCCGTTACTCCGTCCCGCGCACACACACACACACACACACACACACACACACACACACACACGCACACACACACACACACACACAGCGCGCCGGTGCTGCCGGTTCTCCCGGTAATGATGTCACAGCGATAGTGAAGGAGAGCAAATGTCTCCTGATTCCACCATTTAACGGCTGGCTGAATTGGCTGATAATGATAGCATTGGCGTCTCCAGCCGCACACAGACAGACCAGACCCCGCGAATTAGAGAGAGAGAGAGCGGAAGAGAGAGCGCGCGAGAGCGGGCGAGCGAGCGCGAGAGCGGGAGAGAGAGAGAGAGAGAGCGGGAGAGGGAGAGCGAAAGAAGCAAGGGATGCCAAAAAGAGAGAACGATAGAGACGTTGTCAGAGCGAGGGGGGTGATGTACTTAACATATCGGCGCCATGCTCTTGAACAAGCTGCTAGCAGTGTGTGTGTGTGTGTGTGTGTGTGTGTGTGTGTGTGTGTGTGTGTGTGTGTGTGTGTGTGTGTGTGGCAGCGGTGATAGCAGTCAGCGAGATGACCGGCTGTCTCCAAAGCTCTTTAATGCGTCCCCACATCGCTTTCCCAGCTTTAAAGTGACAGACGAGGACATCAGGGTCACGTCTCGTCCTCCGGAGCCAAAAAAATAAATAAGAGTGGGGAACCGAAGCGAGGAGCTGCCTTTATTTATTTATTTATTTATTAAAAAAAAATTTAAAAAAAAATTCTTCCCTGGTAGAGCCAACGGAGCCGAGCGCAGAACTGTTGCTTTTTCACAGATCTGATAGAGCAGAGGTCGGGGGGGGGGGGGGGGCAATCTGGAGCATTCACTTGACCTTGAATCTGTGTTTTTTTTTTTGTCAGACTGTGGACACGGGGAGGGCAGGGACACGCCACCCCGAATGGGATTCAAACCTGGAGTGAGGCGGATGTGCTGACCATAATAATAATAATAATAATAATAATAATAATAATAATAATAATAATAATAAGGCGGCACAGTGGTTTAGAGTTTAGCATGTTCTCCTCTCGGCTCTGGGGATCCCGGGTTCCCGATCTGGGTGGAGTTTGCATGTTCTCCCCGTGTCCGCGTGGGTTTCCTCCCGGGTTCTCCGGGGTTTCCTCCCACACTCCAAAAACATGGATTTAAGGTGAATTGACTGTTCTTTAATTGCCCCTCGTTTCAGCGCCAGGGAATGCCATGTTCTCCTCTGTGTTCTCTGTTGTCCTCCCTTGTTCTCCTCTGTGGTCTCCGGGGTTCCTCCCACAGTCCAAAATCATGGATTTAAGGTGAATTGACGGTTCTTTAATTGCTCCTCGTTTCAGCGCCGGGGATCACCATGTTCTCCTCTGTGTTCTCTGTTGTCTTCCCATGTTCTCCCCTGTGTTCTCCATTGTCCTCCCTTGTTTTCCC
This sequence comes from Corydoras sp. C115, assembly GCA_019802505.1. Taxonomy (NCBI): domain Eukaryota; kingdom Metazoa; phylum Chordata; class Actinopteri; order Siluriformes; family Callichthyidae; genus Corydoras; species Corydoras sp. C115. The sequence goes on from JAFMOC010000161.1 coordinate 62,075, forward strand.
CTGTGTTCTCCGGGGTTCCTCCCACAGTCCAAAAACATGGATTTAAGGTGAATTGACGGTTCTTTAATTGCCCCTCGTTTCAGCGCCGGGGATCACCATGTTCTCCTCTGTGTTCTCTGTTGTCTTCCCATGTTCTCCCCTGTGTTCTCCGTTGTCCTCCCTTGTTCTCCCCTGTGTTCTCCAGGGTTCCTCCCACAGTCCAAAAACATGGATTTAAGGTGAATTGACGGTTCTTTAATTGCCCCTTGTTTCAGCGCCAGGGATCACCATGTTCTCCTCTGTGTTCTCCGTTGTCCTCCCTTGTTCTCCCCTGTGTTCTCCAGGGTTCCTCCCACAGTCCAAAAACATGGATTTAAGGTGAATTGACGGTTCTTTAATTGCCCCTCGTTTCAGCGCCGGGGATCACCATGTTCTCCTCTGTGTTCTCTGTTGTCCTCCCATCTTCTCCCCTGTGTTCTCCGTTGTCCTCCCTTGTTCTCCCCTGTGTTCTCCGGGGTTCCTCCCACAGTCCAAAAACATGGATTTAAGGTGAATTGACGGTTCTTTAATTGCCCCTCGTTTCAGCACCAGGATCACCATGTTTCTCTCTGTGTTCTCTGTTGTCCTCCCATCTTCTCCCCTGTGTTCTCCGTTGTCCTCCCTTGTTCTCCCCTGTGTTCTCCAGGGTTCCTCCCACAGTCCAAAAACATGGATTTAAGGTGAATTGACGGTTCTTTAATTGCCCCTTGTTTCAGCGCCAGGGGATCACCATGTTTCTCCTCTGTGTTCTCCATTGTCCTCCCTTGTTCTCTCCTGTGTTCGCCGGGGTTCCTCCCACAGTCCAAAAACATGGATTCAAGGTGAATCGGCTGTTCTGAATTGCCCCTATAGGGTTTTGTCGGTAATGTTTGGATCGTCCTTTAGCATCACTGATTTAAATGGGGGTGGAGCAATGTTCTCCGCAGGGTTCTCCTGGTTTCATCCCACAGTCCAAAAACATGGATTCAATGTGAATCGGCTGCTCTAAATTGCCCCTATATGGTTAATTTGGAAACATTTGGAACGTTCTTTACTATCTCTGATTTAAATGGGGGCAACCTAATGGCGTCGCTGTCAGCATGTTCTCCTTTCAGCGCCGAGGAATGTCATGTTCTCCTCGGGGTTCTGTGGTTTCCTCCCACCGTCCAAAAACATGGATTCATCGGCTGCTCTAAATTGCCCCATACGGGCCTTCCCCAAAGTGTTGGCACGGAAACCCTCTGGGGCGTCAGAAGCCGCTGGGCTCCGGGTCCAGACGCCGAGCGGGTGATGCCCGCGTTCTTTAGGCTTCAGTGAGAACCCTAATAGAGCGTCCAGTGTGTTTCTGGCGAACGTAAATAAATACGGTGGGTCCGAACGCCGGCGGAGGTTCCAAGCTTTGAACACACGGTCCACTGTGAGCGCCGCCGTCCTCGCGCCACGTCTCCGGGCCCCTCCGCGTCGTTCCCGCACGCCGCCATGCCGAGGGAGGGGTCAGAGGACAAACATTAAGTATATATATAAACATAAACATGAGAGTGTGTGTGTGTGTGTGTGTGTGTGTGTGTGTGTGTCCACTCGAGACATTTTAGTATCTAAAGAACCCTTAGATCCTCGGTTCCACGTGGCACCGTGTGTATGTACACCATATGGACAAAAGGGGACAGCCATCGGGACAGCCATGTTTACCCGCACAGGACGTCGGTATGGTGGGAAATTTTGGCTATAAGTCGGCATTCCAATTCATGTCCTCGACGTTGTCATAATGGACCACATTGTGCTTAAGGAACCTGCCCTCGACCTGAAGGTCCCCAGGTTCTAGTCCCAGGCCCAACAAGCACTCTGAGTAAATGCCCCTAACCCCAATCGCTCCCTGAGCACCGGGCATGGGGCTGCCCACCGGCCCCGGGCACATGTGCTCACTTGACTCAGTGTGTGTGTGTGTGTGTGTGTGTGTGTGTGTGTGTGTCCACTCGAGACATTTTGGTATCTAAAGAACCCCTTAGAACCTCGGTTCCACCGTGTGTATGTACACCACATGGACAAAAGTATCGGGACCGTCATGTTTACCCGCACAGGACGTCTGTATGGTTTTAGGGTCTCTGTGGTACATTTTGGTAATAAATCGGCATTCCAATTCCTGCCATTGTTATCATAATGAACCACAAACCTCCCCTCGACCTGAAGGTCCCCAGGTTCGAATCCCAGGCCCAACAAGCACTCTGAGTAAATGCCCCTAACCCCAATCGCTCCCTGAGCACCGGGCACGGGGCTGCCCACTGCCCCGGGCACATGTGCTCACTTGACACTGTGTGTGTGTGTGTGTGTGTGTGTGTGTGTGTGTGTGTGACCTCTGTATAAGCACCGAAGATCAAAGCAGAATAGAGCACTTTGACCAAAAGGACCTTCCCCAAAGTGTTTGCACGGTGCTGGAGGCCTACAGAGTGTGTGTGTGTGTGTGTGTGTGTGTGTGTGTGTGTGTGTGTGTGTGTGTGTGTGTGTGTGTGTGTGGTCACTCACGGATGGGTTACCTCTGTGTGGAGAACCGATTCCTCTGTATAAGCACCAAAGATCAAAGCAAAATAGAGCACTTTGACCAAAAGGACCTTCCCCAAACTGTTTGCACGGAGCTGGAGGCTTACAGAGAGTGTGAGTGTGTGTGTGTAAGTGTGTGTGTGTGTGTGTGTGTGTGTGTGTGTGTGTGTGTGACCTCTTTATAAGCACCGAAGATCAAAGCAAAATAGAGCACTTTAAACAACACGACCTTCCCCAAACTGTTTGCACGGTGCTGGAGGCCTCCAGAATGTGTGTGTGTGTGTGTGAGTGTGTGTGTGTGTTTTCAGGGGCTCACCGTGTGTGTGTGTGTGTGTGTGTGTGTGTGATTTGAAATCATATATGTAATACACACCATATGGACAAAACTATTGGGACAGCCCTGGTCCCCCGCATAGGACGTCTTTATGGTTTTAGGGTCTCTGTGGTAAATTTTGCTGATAAATCGGCATTCCAATTCCTCCCAGGGTTATCCTAATGGACCATGGTGGACACACACACATCGTGTGTGTGTGTGTGTGTGTGTGTGTGTGTGTGTGTTCAAGGGCTCAGAGCGAGTCCACCGTGTGTGTGATCGTGAAAGCCGTAGTGTCTCGCCGCGGGACGCGGCGGTTCTAAACGGATGGCGTTGGCACCGTGGTGGATCTGCGGCGGTTCTAAGCGGATGGCGTTCGCGGCGTCGGCGCGGCGCATGGGTTGAAACCCCGAACCGACTCGGCGCTTTGTTTGCGAGCTGTCACTCCGCTGAAGAGTGTTTTAAGTAACTGCTGCTGAAGGTGCGAGTTAAACACTATTTACTTCGGGGAATTTGCCTTTATTTATCCGCCTTGTTGCCGAGCGGCTTTTAAAAGGCCTCTTGGAGAGAATTCCCCCGACGTGCGGCTTCCCTTACACACCTTTTAAGCCTTAAGATGCCTCCTCCTCCTCCTCCTCCTCCTCCTCCTCCTCCTCCTCCTCCTCCTCCTCCTCCTCCTCCTCTTCCTCCCGCGGTAGCGTTTACTCTAAGCGCTCTTCATGAGTCCTCAGTCATTTGCCGGAATCGGTGCTCTTTAGATGTTCCGCTCCTCGGCGTCTTCATCACGCCGTCGTCTCCCGCGTCTCCCGCTGCCGCAGCCATCCGTTACGGATTCCTAATTGGGGAAGTCGGGGGGGAAAGGGTCCGCCGGTCGGCTCAGGGGGACGATCCGGGCCTGGACGGGACGGGACGGGACGGGACGGGACGGGGCTCAGCGAGACGGAAGTTAGACGTCAAGGTCAAGTGTCCGTCTGCAGGAAGGTGACGGTTCTGTTAAAGTACGGTCTAAAGTTTGGACACGCTCTCTTTCAGCTCCACTTACCGTATAGATGGACTTTGTAGTTCTATAATTGCAGACTGTAGTCCATCTGTGTTGTTGTTGTTAGTCCCCTCTTGGTTCTCGGGGTTCTCTTTAATATTGGTTCTTGGGTCAGAATGGTTCTCATACAGTACCGGTCTAAAGTTTGGACACGCTCTCATTCAGCTCCACTTATCATACAGATGGACTTTGTAGTTCTATAATTGCAGACTGTAGTCCATCTGTGTTGTTGTTGTTAGTCCCCTGTTGGTTCTCGGTTCTCTTTAATATTGGTTCTTGCTTGAACATCTGGGGTCAGAATGGTTCTCATACAGTACCGGTCTAAAGTGTAGACACGCCCCCTTTCTTCTCCACTTACCATACAGATGGACTTTGTAGTTCTATAATTCCAGACTGTAGTCCATCTGTGTTGTTGTTGTTAGTCCCCTGTTGGTTCTCGGTTCTCTTTAATATTGGTTCTTGCTTTAACATCTGGGGTTGGAATGGTTCTCATACAGTACCGCTCTAACGTTTGGACACGCCCCCTTTCAGCTCCACTTACTGTATAGATGGACTTTGTAGTTCTATAATTACAGACTGTAGTCCATCTGTGTTCTTTGTTGTTGTTGTTGTTGTTGTTGTTAGTCCCCTGTTGGTTCTCGGTTCTCTTTAATATTGGTTCTTGCTTTAACATCTGGAGTCAGAATGGTTCTTATACAGTACCGGTCTAAAGTTTAGACACGCCTCCATCTCCTCCACTCACCATACAGATGGACTTTGTAGTTCTATAATTCCTGACTGTAGTCCATCTGTGTTGTTGTTGTTAGTCCCCTGTTGGTTCTCGGTTCTCTTTAATATTGGTTCTTGCTTAAACATCTGGGGTCAATATGGTTCTCATACAGTACCGGTCTAAAGTTTGGACACGTCCCCTTCCTGCTCCACTTATCATACAGATGGACTTTGTAGTTCTATAATTACAGACTGTAGTCCATCTGTGTTGTTGTTGTTGTTAGTCCCCTGTTGGTTCTCGGTTCTCTTTAATATTGGTTCTTGGGTCAGAATGGTTCTCATAGAGTACCGGTCTAAAGTTTGGACACGCCCGCTTCCTGCTCCACTGAACAGATGGTCCCGGGGAGAACGTCACCGTGCCGTCCCTAACACATGCTATATAGGGGCAATTTGGACCGGCCAATTCACGTTGTCCGATCGATTAGGCCAATCGCAGAACGCTTTCGTCTCGGTTCCACGGGGAACTCGGGAGGAGGTCCGGTGTCCATCACCCCGGCTCGCGCTCCGTCATTAAGGCGGTACACCTTTAAATTTGCATGACGTTGGCCATCGACCGGGCCAGAGCCATTCATCTCCTCCTCCCTCCCTCGCCGTGTTCTCCCCGTTCTCCATGGGAGGTCTTCGATAACCCCCGTTTTAACCCCCCTCCCCAATTCCCCAGGCCACATCCGCCCCCCCCCCCCCCAATTCCTGCCACCTGCCTCCTCTAGGTCGGCGCTCCGGTTTCATCGGGAGCGATGGCGGGCGCTCGGGGAGACTTTCCTTTCATTTATGTATTTATTTCTCTCTCCTGGGCCCCTCCCGTGGCCCCTCCCTCCGTCCGTCCGCCCGCCGCTTCCTCCCGCCCTGCCCCGCTGATTGCCCCGGCCCCGGGGCTCCTCCACCGCACACCGCATCCCTGTGATTATATTAATGGCCCCCCGCGGCCGGAGGAGGACCGGGGCAACGTGGCTTTAACCTCAGAGGTCGGAGCTCTCGGTCCAGGTTGCGGCGCGGCGCAGGGGGAGGACGTGGCGGTGCGGCGCAGGGGGAGGACGTGGCGGTGCGGCGCAGGGGGAGGACGTGGCGGTGCGGCGCAGGGGGAGGCCGTGGCGGTGCGGCGCAGGGGGAGGACGTGGCGGTCCGGCGCAGGGGAGGACGTTGCGGTGCGCCCGGCAGGTGGGAGGACGTGGCGGTGCGGCGCAGGGGGAGGACGTGGCGGTGCGGGCGCCGTGGCGGTGCGGGGCAGGGGGAGGACGTGGCGGTGCGGGGCAGGGGGAGGACGTGGCGGTGCGGGGCAGGGGGAGGACGTGGCGGTGGTGTCGGTGGCAGGGGGAGGACGTGGCGGTGCGGGCGCAGGGGGAGGACCGTGGCGGTGCCCGCGGCGCAGGGGGAGGACGTGGCGGTCCGGCGCAGGGGGAGGACGTGGCGGTGCGGCGCAGGGGGAGGACGTGGCGGTGCGGGGCAGGGGGAGGACGTGGCGGTGCGGCGCAGGGGGAGGACGTGGCGGTGCGGCGCAGGGGGAGGACGTGGCGGTGCGGGGCAGGGGAAGGACGTGGTCGGTGCGCGGGGCAGGGGGGAGGAAGGACGTGGCCGCGTGGGAGGACCGTGGCGATCCTGTCGGGAGCCTCCCGGCAGGGGGAGGACGTGGCGGTGCGGGCGCAGGGGGAGGACGTGGCGGATGCGGCAGGGGGAGGACGTGGCGGTGCGGCGCAGGGGGAGTGGACGTGGCGGTGCGGCGCAGGGGCGAGGACGGGGCGGGTGCGGCGCAGGGGAAGAGACGTGGCGGTGCCGGCAAGGGGTGCGGCGCAGCAGGGGAGGACGTGGCGGTGCGGCGCTAGGGGGAGGACGTGGCGGTGCGGCGCGAAGGGGGAGGAACGTGGCGGTGCTGGGGCAGGGGAGGACGTGGCGGTGCGGCTGCAGGGGAGGGACGTGGAGGTTCGGCGGCGCAGGGGGAGGACGTGGCGGTGCGGCGCAGGGGGAGGACGTGGCGGTGCGGGGCAGGGGGAGGACGTGGCGGTGCGGCGCAGGGGGAGGACGTGGCGGTGCGGCGCAGGGGGAGGACGTGGCGGTGCGGCGCAGGGGGAGGACGTGGCGGTGCGGCGCAGGGGGAGGACGTGGCGGTGCGGCGCAGGGGGAGGACGTGGCGGTGCGGTTGCGCAGGGGGAGCGCAGTGGGAGGACTGCGTGGCGGTGCGGCGCAGGGGGAGGACGTGGCGGTGCGGCGCAGGGGGAGGACGTGGCGGTGCGGCGCAGGGGGAGGACGTGGCGGTGCGGCGCAGGGGGAGGACGTGGCGGTGCGGCGGGTGAAGCGGGGCCACGAAAAAGCTCACAAAGCCGGATAATAATTCTGCTCTGAACGGTATTGATCTTTATTTGTTATTACGGCTCTTCCAGGCGTCCCGGCACGTTGATTTGTCTTCATTAGAGTCCCGCAGCACCTGCAGCAGCCTCTGCGCGCGTCTGCGTGGCCCGTGCGCAGCCGCAGCCGCCGCCGTTCCCGTTATTGCGAGCGAAAGCAGTATTTAGGACTCCGTTTTTGGGCTCGTCATCGATCTTCGTGCCCTCTTTTATCTCGTCTGATGGTTGTGCACATGCTTCAGAAGGAATCTCGTTGGGCGGGCGGGCGGGCGGGCGGGCGGGACGTGGGGATGTGGGGGGGGGCCAAGGTAACGCCGTATGCTCGGAATTCCGGGAACGTGAGGTTAGAACCGTAGAACTTCGGAAATTCATCGGAAAAAAATGATGGGCTTTGGGGGGAAATTACTATTATATATGTATATATCCTATAGGTTACATAGGGGGGGGGGGGGGGGGGTCGGGGGGTGGGTCGTGTGCGGGGGCGGGGGGGGGGGGCGTTTCGGGCGCTGGACAGATACACCCAGGACAGGATGCCAAAATAGCACTGGGCCCACTAACTCTAACATACACACTGTATATGGGGCAATTTGGAGAATTCAGTTGACGTTCTCCTCTCAGCGCTGGGGAGTCTCGGTTCGAATCCCAATCTGGGTGGAGTTTGCATGTTCTCCCCGTGTCCACGTGGGTTTCCGCCGGGTTCTTCGGTTTCCACCCACAGTCCAAAAACATGCATTCAAGATGAATTGGCTGATCCAGATTGCCCCCATGTACAGTAAATTGCCCCTAAGTAGCATGTGTTAGAGACGGTGACTTGGTGGTTAAAACATCCACCTCCAGGTTCGAATCTTGATCTGGCTGGAGTTTGCATGTTCTCCCCATGTCCCCATGGGTTTTTCCTCCGGGTTCTCTGGTTTCCTCAGTCCAAAAACAGATTCAAGGTGAATTGGCTGATCCTAATTGCCCCTATGTAAGTTGCCCCCCTAAAGCATGTGTTGGGGGCATGGTGGTTAAGACGTCCACCTATCAGCGCTGGGGATCCAGGTTTGAATCTTGACCTGGGTGGAGTTTGCATGTTCTCCCCGTGTCCCTTTGGGTTCAAGGTGAATTGTCTGTTCTAAATTGCCCCTTTATAGTGTGATGGATTGGCGCCCTGTCCTGGGTGTAACGGCTGAGTGCCCGACCCTGGTAGAGGATTTTGTGAGTGTGTGTGTTATTAAAGGGGGGGGGGCAGTTTTATAATCAGGGTTATTTCGGTGTTGCCCTCATTAGGTATGCATGGGGGCATCTCCGCATCTCGTCTCTATATTATTAAAGGTAGTTTTGCCGTCGGCGGCGCGCCGCTGAGGGAAGTTGGACAGATGGCCATGATTTTTTAATAGATCACAGCCATAAGTAAAGCGCGGCTGAGGACGAGGACGAGTGTTGGCACCGCGGTTCCTCAGTTTCGGTGGCGGCGCACAGACACGGTAACTGGATGAAACGGAGAAGATCGCAAATACACGGAAAAATACACGTAAAATTTAAGTTGGAATCATAAATAGGTGCGAGGACACGGCTACGGCTTGAAAACGTACGACAATACGGATTCACGTACGTCGTGAAATATTACGATCATGACTTCTCGGGTTCGAGCACGTACGAATCGACATATTGCGAGTACGACTTCTAGAGTTTACGGCCTTACAATTCGAACTATTACAAGTACGGAGTTTGGATTTTTGTGCGTAGGTCCTGAAATAATGAGTACGACTTTTAGGCTTTACGAACTTAAAAATGTCTTAAAATGTTACAATTCATGCAAGAACAAATCGAAATATTGCGAATAGGATTTACGCATGTATATGTTGAAATATTACGGTTGCGATTTCTCGGATTCACGCATGAACAAATTGAAATGTTACGAATATGACCTCAAGGATTTACGCATGTTTGTTTTAAAATATCTGAATTGAATTTGACTTTTAGGAGTTACGCAAATACGAATCGTAAAATTGCGAATACAACTTTTCTGATTTACTCTTGTATGAATCGAAATATTACTAGTACGGCCTACGACTTTTCTGATTTACACTCATATGCCTTAAATTTGTTAAGAGTACGACTTCTCGGAGTTACGCACGTTTGCCTTAAAATATATTGAAATTGTAGGATTTACGCATGAACCAATCGAAATATTACAAATATTATTTCTCGGTTTTCCTTGCGTTCGAATCGACAACTTTCAACAACACGAGTTGAGTCGAGTCGACATCGACATCACTGTTACCAGTGTCGCCAATTTTGTCGTTGTCACTCTACTTTTATTTAATTTAGCGACTTTTTAGAAGCTCTAGCTACTTGTATTTATTTTTCAATTTTTAATTCAGCGCCCAGTGACAGATCTTGCGTCTTTTCCGGTGCCAGTTGGAGACATTGGGAGATTTGAAGGTTTTTTGAACGGTGGATAATTATCGCAGGTGTTTTTTTTTTTTATTTATTATTATTATTATTATTATTATTATTTTTAACGTACGAATGCACCTCGGCGTTTCTGAAGAAACCAAAACGTCTTTGTGGGTACGTTCTTCTGCACCAGTTACCCCGGGCCTGGCGCCTCGTTCTCGACACTCGGCTGAAAGTTGTTCCATAACAGGATGTTAAATAAAAATATAAAAATTTTACAAGTTCAACTTCTTGGATTCATGCAAGAACGCATCGAAATATTACGAGTACGACCTACGACTCTTCTGATTTACGCATGTTGGTGTTGAAATATTATGAGAAGGATTTTGCGGATTTACGCACGTTTGCGTTCAAATATAGCGAATTGGACTTATAGGAGTTACGCAAATACGAATGGTATTTTTATTAATTTTTTTTAATTCAGCGCCCTGCGACGGATCTTGCGTCTTTTTCCGGTGCCAGTTGGAGACTTTGGGAGATTTGAAGGTTTTTCGAACGGCGGATAATTGTCGTACGTGTTTTTTTTTATTTTTACGTACGAATGCACCTCGGCGTTTCTGAAGAAACCAAAGCGTCTTTGTGGGTACGTTCTTCTGCACCAGTTACCCCGGGCCTGGCGCCTCGTTCTCGACACTCGGCTGAAAGTTGTTCATAACAGGATGTTAAATAAAAATCTGCGAGCGAGCGAGCGAGCGGGCGGGGGGGGGCGGGCGGGGGGCGGCGGAGCAGAGAGAGAGATTATGTGTGCGTGGTTGCGCCGTTCCTCCGTTGCTTGATGTATGCATCATGTCAGGCAGCCATTGTCTCCTGGGTAAAGAATGATAGTTCAAATACCTACCATCTCTCCCCTGGTGCTCCAAATGCTCGCCTTTGAAGTTTTTATAATCCATCTGTCATCTTCGAGTGGGGGGGGGGGGGTATGTTGGGGATGGGGGGTGGAGGGGTAGGAGGAGGGGGCATGTTCTGTACCGCTCAATTACCGAGTTTTCCTTTCACCCGCCGCCACGAGGCAGGAAGGGAATAATGGGACGAGGAACGCCAAGCGGGGAACGCAGAAGGACGCGGAGTCCATTCCGCATTCCGATTCGCGCCATTCGCACGTTCTCACGCACTCCATCATACCCCCCCCCCCATCCCAAACTTCGGAACCCGAACCCGCCATTATGTGGCATAATGTGTCATTAAGATGAACATCTAGAAGGGGACCCATGTGACTCCACTGCTCCTGGCTCTCCATTGGTTGTCGGTAGGTTCCAACGTTTAGAACGTCGACCTTTAGGACAGTTCTCCATCTTAAGTACAAGTACAAAGGCGTGGTTGGATCCAGAACATTGGAACGTTTCGATTTGTCCCCGCTGACTCATTAAGACGACCATCTAGAACCATCATCCGAGCCAGTGACACATGGTTGTTGCTCTCCATTGGTTGTTGGTAGGTTCCAACATTTAGAACGTTGGCCTTTAGGACAGTTCTCCATATCGACCCAGGGACCCATGTGACTCCATTTCCATTGGCTGTCAGTAGGTTCCAACGTTTGGAACGTTGACCTTTAGGACAGTTCTCCATCCTAAGTACAAGTACAAAGGCGTGGTTGGATGCAGAACATTGGAACGTTTCGATTTGTCCTCACTGTCTCATTTAGACCAACATCTAGAACCATCATCCGAGCCAGGGACCCATGTGACTCCACTGCTCCTCGCTCTCCATTGGCTGTCGGTAGGTTCCAACGTTTAGAACGTTTAGAACGTTTAGAACGTTTAGAACGTTGACCTTTAGGACAGTTCTCCAGCTTAAGTACAAGTACAAAGGCGTGGTTGGATGCAGAACATTGGAACGTTTCGATTTGTCCTCGCTGTCTCATTAAGACGACCATCTAGAACCATCATCCGACTCAGGAACCCATGTGACTCCACTGCTCCTGGTTCTCCATTGGCTGTCGGTAGGTTCCAACGTTTAGAACGTTTAGAACGTTGACCTTTAGGACAGTTCTCCATCTAAAGTACAAGTACAAAGGCGTGGTTGGACGCAGAACATCCAACATTTCAATTTACAGCATTCACACCTGTTGATACTTATGTTCCTCTACACCTGCCTCCACCCATAGGCGGAACCTTTGCGTGATCTGTGACTTTTTTTTGTATTTTTAAAATGCGATGCCAATCGTTCCAACAACCTTAAAGGTTCCGAAAAACCCAGAGGGAACGCGAGGGACGAGGGGCAGAACCCGACGGGTAAACGGGCGCTGCGCACCGGCCTCCGCTCCGTCTGCAGCGAATGGAAAAGGAGCTTCGCCAGTTGCTTCCGTTATCTTTAGTGACACGGCGAGGAGAACGCGGAACGGCGTGGAACGTGATGGATGGCGGGAGGCGCTGATGAAAAGCGACCTGACGTTCGGAAACTTTAATATTTGGTGGTGTAATTGTTCGACGGCGTTATGGATCTTCATTCGCGGCTGTTGCCTGGTTCTTATTCTCGTTTTTCTTTTCTTTTTTTTTTTTTTCCCTCTCTTTGCTTTCTGTCTAAATAAAAGCAGAACCCATCTGCCGGCGGAGCCAGAACCGAGCCCTCCTGCGCATCGCAAAAATAATACGCGTCCTAATGACTTCCACATATTTGGAAATCTCCCTTTTGAAATTGGTCTTGGCAGATTATTTGCAGGTACTTGAGTTGCATCTGTTTGCAATTTCGCAAATGTGGAAGACTTTAATGCGGAGCTTTGGGTCGAGGGCGAGGGGGCCGTTCTGATCCCGCGGTGGCACCGGCTGTCATCATCATCATGTCTAAAAAAAAAAAAAAAAACTACAAAAAAAAAAAAAAAAAAAAAGGAAGGGAAGGAAGCACGGCGGCGGGTCTGAGCGCCGACACGTTGTTCTGATTCCAGAAGCCGCTGCGCTGAACGGAAGGGAACGGAACCTGACTGAGAACCGGCCTCGTCGTCTCCACGGCGTTAAAAACGCGACATAGTCAGTCCTCCCACAATAAATTAAATTCAAATAGCGAACACAACACTTCAGTTGAAAGATTCGCTGATTTAGAGTGTTATAGTGTGCATGTCCTCCACGTGCCGACTTGCCATTTATTCGATTTTTTTTTTAGTTTTCGCCAACATCCGAAAACTTTAAATTGTCTTAGAAATTTAATGTGTTAACCAAGAAGTGTGGTTCTTCTCCTCTGTGGCGCCCCCTAACGGGAACTTTCCAATCAAAGAAGAAATGCTGTATCGGAACAACAAAATATGTGTTCACGGCGGCGGGTCTGAGCACGGTCACGTTTTTCTGATTCCAGTAAGAAAGCTTTGCTGATTTATAGTGTGCATGTCCTCCACGTGCTGACATGCTATATATATATATATATATATATACATTTTTTTTGTTTGTTTTTTTTCTTTTTGTTTTTTTTTTGTTTTCTCCGACATCCGAAAACATTTCACTGTCTTAGAAATTCCATGTGAATACTTATAGTGCCTCTGGATATATAGTTTTAGATTACGTGGTTCTTCTCCTCTGTGGCGCCCCCTAACGGGAACGAGCCGAACAAAGAAGTAACGCTTCATCGGAACAACAAACCATCCGTTCACGGTGTGGGGTCTGAGCGCTGACACGATTTTTCTGATTCCAGTGAGAAAGATTTGCCGATTTATAGTCTGCATATCCTCCACGTGCCGATGTGCGTTTTTTTAATTTTATTTTTGTATAAATTACAATTTTTTTCTAGTTTTTTTCCAACATTCGAAAACATTGGAAATTCCACGTGAGCTCTTTTTAGTGCGTCTGGATAAATCTGAGGGCTCATCACGAAGCATGGTTCTTCTCCTCTGTGGCGCCCCCTAACGGGGACGAGACGAACAACGAAGTAACGCAACAAAACCCAGTTTTTTTAGGTTCCGGTGCGACGGCGGTGATTCCAGAAGCCGCTGCGCTGAAGGGAACGGACCTTCGGCGGATTTAAAGTCGTCGGGTTTGCGAGCTTTAAAGAGGCGGCGCTGATGGAGGCATGTGGCTAGCAGCTGACCAGCTTAAGCCACCTCTCTCTCTCTCTCTCTCTCTCTCTCTCTCTCGCTCGCTCGCTCTATTTTTCTTCATGGTATAACCTGCTGTGCCTCTTCCGTTATCCCAGGCAGTGTATCAGCACACATTCTGTCGAACTCAGTACAGTGTAATTGTATAAGTGCCTACAATTACAGTCATTACAGATTCCATCAAGACCATTTAATCACAAAACGAAGAGAAGACGAGAGGCCGACGTTCGCCTCTCTTTCCGCGCCGGCTTTTTTTTTTTTTTTACTATTATTTTTTATATATTTATTTATTTTTTGTTGCGGCTTTATTAGGCCGCCGGGCCGCGCCGATGCCAGAGAAGGCATTATGTCGGGGGAGAAAAAAAAAAAAAAAAAAAAAGTGTACGCCTTGCAACTTTCTCCTCGTCGGAAAAAAATAAAAAAAAAAATGTTTATTTGAACAGTAAGCTCGCGATTTGAATATTTGTAATCCATGCTTAAATTTACAGGCCAGATGAACTTTTTGGCACCGAATCGCCGCCATAAGTAGGATTTTCTCGAAAAGCTTTAAAAAAATTTAAGCCATTTGCATCGCTAATCTAATTTGGATAGGGGGGGGGGGGTGGGGGGGGGGGGGGGGGGGTGTGGGATGGGGGGTGGGGGTGGGGGGGTGGATTTTGCGCATTCCTTCCTCCCCTCCCCTCGCGCGCTCGCACTTTTTGTCGCGTTCGTATCTTTGGAAAATGACGAGGCGGCATTGCAGGGGTTCTCGATGCGTACGACCGCTACTTTGGGGGGGGGGGGGGGGCATGAGTACATTTAGGGGGTTGTGCACCCCAGGCCGTGGTGATTCCAATGGGTTTGGTGGGTTTTGGCGAGAGGGACACCTATCGCGGGGGGGGCAGAGCGGTTCGATCCAGAACCTTGATTGGAGAACCCGAAGTGTGTGTGTGTGTGTGTGTGTGTGTGTGTGTGTGTGTGTGTATGTGTTGACATCCTCTACATGAGTTAATACAGAGACGGATTAAAGCCGAAACTAGTACAACTCTTGGGATTATACCTGTATTAAGGTGGCTGCTTCAGTGTGTGTGTGTGTGTGTGTGTGTGTGTGTGTGTGTGTGTGTGAGACGGTGTGTGTGTGTGTGTGTGTGTGTGTGTGTGTGTGTGTGTGTGTGTGCGTGCATACGGTAGGTTTAAAGAGCAGTTGGCGAGACAGCTGACTCCGCAGTGTGGCCTCCGTTTGAGTTCCACCCTCGCCGGTCTGAAGGAGCCCCGCGCCCTATAGATTATTTGCCTGATCCGAGGGCCCGCGGGAGGCCCGGATCCGGCGCCGGGGAGCGTGGGGGGGAGTCCGGGGGCCCCGGCGAAAGCAAACACGGGGCTTCTGCTCGGGACGGGCGCGGATGGAACGGGCGCTCTGGCGGCTGGCGGCGCGAGCATCATCTGGTCCAAACTGCTCATTATACCAGCACGACCGCGCTCTCCTCCGCCAACTGAGACAGTCCGCGCACTAAACACCCACCGACACACGAGTTAGCGCGCACACATGAGCGCACACACACACACACACACACACACACACACACACACACACTCACACACTTAGTCAGTCATCAACATACGCAATCTACTGGCATATTTACACATATGTTGCTTAGACTCTAAGACGAAGGCAGCATCGCTCACACACACACACACACACACACACACACACACACACACACACACGCACGACGTTGCATTAATATGCACTCTCATTTGCGCAGAACAAAGAGCTTGTCTGTCTCCACCTGCTTAGAGAATAGGTCACTCTGATACGTAATATCCAATGGAAATATCATTGGCGTGTAGGTGGAGGCCTTACGCATATTTTAATATCATTTCCTCTCACAAAGAAACACTTTACAGACTCCTTTTAACTCCTCGCCGCGTCCGAGGAACGTCACGTAGAACATAAACGCACTCGCTGCGTGATGCTCACCCGCAAACCTAACATCCTTTCGTCCTGGCATACCTTTTGCTATGTGGAAGGCATTGGAACGTCGACTCATTCAGCCTGTGGGGGCATTTAACGCAATCCAGATCGGTCCTCCCGTACCTCGTACCTCCCGTGCATTCGGGGGTGCGTCTGCGGAAACGGCCTCCGCTACGCTCCGCCATGGCGGCGTAAACGCGTCAAACGCAGTTCATGTGGTCCATAATTCACAGTTAGGATCGTAAATCTGCACACCTGCAGCAGTGCGAGCGTATAAAACACTCAAATGTGAAGGTTTGTTGATCATGTCCTCCACGTGCCGACGTGTATTTAAATTTTTTTTAAATTTGTTTATGTTTCTTTCGTTTCCTCCCAAATACGAAGAGGCTAAATTGTCTTGGAAATTCATTCTTCCCCTCGGTGGCGCCCCCTTATGGGAACGAAGAAGGAAACGTCGGTGTACGGCGTTCTACATTTTAAAACTAAAGCCATATCTGTGCGAATGTGCTCCTCTGAATAAATTATATTATTATATTTATATTAACTATATTGGTAGTTGCATATTATATATTCTATATTATATATATTTATAGTTTATTGTATATTATATTTTATATGTCAATATCGTGTTTATATCTTGATTTTATATCTATTTTTTAAATTGGGTAACCAAAATAGAGCAGTCATGTGATCAGAACCTCGGCAGAACTGGATGTCCGTGTGATGATGTGTCATGGGGGGGGGGGGGGGGGTTCTCCATGCCCATCCAGTGGAGAACGTTTCAGACGCTACACTCAGGTATACACTCAGGACAGGGGGGCAATCTATCACTGGGAACACACTCACTCACACAGACACACTCTATAAGGGGCAATTTGGAGAATTCAGTTGCCCTTGATCCATGTTTTTGGACTGTGGGAGGAAACCGGAGAACCCGGAGGAAACCCACGCGGACACGGGGAGGACATGGGAACTCCAGCCAGTGCTGAGAGGAGAACATGCTGAGCACTAAGCTGCCGTGTGATGATGTTATTAGTGTAGTTTTAATTCTATAGGAACTCCTTAACGAGAATTCTTTAAAATCGCGGCCGAGCATGCGCAGCCGAGCATGCGCAGCCGGTCCACGCGTGCGTGTTTATTGTTTAAGCGAGACGCGGGCGCTTAAATAACCTACTTTTTTTTTTCTTTTTTTTTTTTTTTGGTCTGACAACGGCATCAGTTGTGGAGGTGCACATATGCAGAAAGCTATTTGGAAAGGCATCCTCGAGCCTGTCAGCTTTTATTATGCGGGAAGGTGTCATGTTTGTAACGAAGCTGAGTGCAGATGGCAGAGTGGAAGAAATGGATCACTAATTTTAACAATGATTAATGAACAGAGATGGAAAATGAATTACGCGCCGCTATTGGAGGGAAGGAATCGTCTCTGTGAAAATGTTAACTTCGCCTGCCAGCCTGCTGGAGAGCTGGGCGATGGTGGCGGCGGTGGTGGAGCAGGAGGGGGGTGCGGGCAGGAGGGGGGGGTTGTTGGAAGTGAAAGGAGGGTGCGTTTTTTTCCCCCCCACTGAACCAAAAATAACGTCTTCGGTTACTTTCGCCTAATAATAATAATAATAATAATAATAATAATAATAATACTTTCAACATAATGGAGGACCTGGGTCGACCACCTGAACCATTGACGCCCCTTCCGGTTCCTGCCTCCCGCGTCTTTCGCCACCACCCACCGGCGTCCCGACAGATTACGGCCGCCATGAGAAATAATCCTATTGTTGCGAATAATCCAAGATAATTCTTAAGGCAGCACTCCGCCTTAACAGGCCCTTCGTTTGCTTATGTATTATATACTCACTTCAAATCTCTATGATAAACCCAGAATGCATTGCAGTACGAGGGGCGAGAACCGGTTAGGATTAAGGGGTAATGCGGTCAACCGGTGTGGTGCAACTTTGAGGAGAACATACAAATGACTGCAGTTTACAGGTCATTGGAGATTACAAACGTTATTTTAAAATTATATATATACATTTTTGACATTTTGCTGGTTTTGTGGGGACCTACCTCATGGCAGGGCAACACTTTGGGGAAGGTCGTGCCGATTTTTGCAGGACACTGCTGTGCTGGGATAAGTTTTTGCAATCACTTAGCCAAAAGGGGGCGTGTCTAAGCGTTTGACAGGCACGATGTATATAAAACGATAAAGGGTTCGAACCGGCGCTCTCTGATGGAGGGTCGGGTGTCCGCAAACTTTTGTCCCAATGACCCACATTCATCCCGGAAATGGTCGTGACTTCAAAAAGCCGGCGGTTCCGTCGCGGCCTCGGGTTTCAGGTCCGTCCTGGAGTCACCTCGGAGGAACTAATCAGGGTCTGGTCTGCGTAGCGTTCGGGTGGAGGACCACCTCGGAGTCCCGGCGTCTCCGAGATGTTTCTCTGGTTCCTGCTGATTAAGGTTCTAGACCACAGACCGCAGAGTAAGCCCCGGAACCTGAACACTTACCTCGATTTCGCGTTCCACGTTACGT
>JAFMOC010000161.1:85000-92500 GCA_019802505.1 Corydoras sp. C115
AACACATGGAGTTTCCGTTTTCTCCCTGTGTCCACGTGGGTTTCCTCCGGGTTCTCCAGTGTCCTCCCACAGTCCAAAAACATGGATCAAGGTGAATTGAATTCTCCAAATTGCCCCATATAGATTGTGTGTGTGAGTGTGAGTGTGTGTCCAGTGATAGATTGGCGTCCTGTCCTGGGTGTATCTGCCCAGCGCCCGAAACGTTCTCCCCTGGATGGGCATGGGGAACGCCCCCCCCCCAACCCTAGTAGAGGATAAAGAGGAAGATAATGGATGGATGGATGTTCGCAACCCACGTTTTGGTGGGACCCACCAGTTGAGAATTGCCGTGTTAAAGTGTGCAGTGGTGGTGGTGGATCAGACACAGCAGTGCTGCTGGAGTTTAAACCCGGTATCCACCCACTGTACGCTCTGTTACACACCCCCACCCCACCTCACTGCGCCACCTTATGGATGGAGAAGGTGTGTGGAGGTTTCATCAGCGACGGCGTCTTTGAACGTCTTCATTTACATTCGTAAACTTAAAAAAAAATAAAAAATAATAATAATAAATTGAAATCCAGCTAAATCTGGACGTGTCGGTGTGTAATCTCGGGTTCGGGCCGGCGTTCTCCATCGGGGCTCCATCTCCATGGTGAGGCATTGTACAAATCCGTGATTGACACGAAACGCAGCCCCTCCGCCGCCGACAGTTTAGTCGGCATTAGTTGGAGTGGCAGCAGTCTTGCTAGGAGTTAATGATAATAATTATTTAGCATTTTTTATTGCAGGATAATTATTTAAGAGGTTCATGTAGTCAGCAGTGTAATCAGTAAAGAGCGATTACAGAAAATCCACAGGCAGGCAGATGGTAGCTGTTGTGTCGTCGTCGTCCCCCCCAGCCCACCCCCCCGCCACCCCACCCACACCCCACCCACACCGCCCCGGCTTTCTCAAAAACTAGTTCTCTCCGTAAAGGCTGGAGAACGAGGACCTGCGGCGTCTGAGAGGGACCGGAGTCCTAATAATGTAATTAATATTCAAATATTTAAATTCATATTAAAATATTATATAAAAATTCATATAATTCATATTCATGTTGGCGACCCCTAGAGGGGAGCGCCTGTACGTTACACTGGACACGGTTTTTATATCGGAGTGTTTGCAAATTAAACGCACATTTTATATGTTCCTGCTGTGCGGACGTTCAACAGGGACTCGTCCCCACCCCCCTCCCTCCTGCCGACCCTCGGTCCTCACAAGGTTTCTTTCTTAAAATAATAAATAAATAAACAGAAACGGGTGGAAGGGTCCAGGCTTAGAACCTGCACCATGAGTGCACCGCACCCCCGGCTGACCTGTCTTTGGATTTCGTGGAGGCACGTGGAGGACATGCAGATTCCACTGCAAACCCACAGCCAACCTCAGTATTAAGCTTGTACGCCGTAACTCGATAAATACGCAACTGTTCTGCGATTTGCACCCTTGTGAATGTTCAACCACCCCAACCCTCGACCCACCTGGAAAACAAGTCGACTAGACCCAGGAAAACTTCCCGGTGGTTCCCTTGTGAGGACCGAGGCTGAGCAGAGAACGCCAAGACACAAACAAGTGTGTTCACGTCCAGTATTAAGGTTCTGGTCCGGCAGAGCCGAGGTTCTCTGGTGGTCTTCTAGAGTAATGGTACGGTCCACGTTCTCTCGTCCTCATCAGCGAGGTACAACGCAGCCTGTCCACGTTTGCTGACAGCGTAAATATACATCAGAGCGTTCTCCCATTAGGAACCCATTATAAGGGATCCACTTAACACTGCCGGCGCTTACGTCACCTGAGTTCTCAGTAAAGCTTTTAGAACCGAGTGTGCGTCGCGAAGTAAGTTTCGGGTCGTCGTTTCAGGACACACCCTTCACCCACATGCACGTTAAAACTGCGTTCTGCGTTCTATCATCCATTCATTATCTTCCACTATATCCTCTATTAGGGTCGCGTGGGGGTTCCCCATGTCCATCCAGGGGGAGAACGTTTCGGGAGCTGGGCAGATAGACCCAGGACAGGATGCCAATCTATCGCTGTACACACACTCACTCACACACACACACTCTATATGGGGCAATTTGGAGAATTCAATTTACCTTGAATCCAATTTATGGACTGTGGGAGAAAACCGGCGAACCCGGGGGAACCCCATGCGGACACGGTGAGAACATGGAAACTTCACCCAGATTGGGATTCGAGCCGGGAATCCCCAGCGCTGAGAGGAGAACATGCCAAATCACTAAGCCACCATGTGCCCATCCATCCATCCATCCATCCATTATCTTCTGCTTTATCCTCTAGGGGGGGTTCCCCATGCCCATCCAGGGGAGAACGTTTCAGGCTCTGGGCACACACTCACTCATACACACACTCTATATGGGGCAATTTGGAGAATTCAATTGTCCTTGATCCACGTTTGTGGAGTTTGGGAGGAAACCGGAGAACCCGGAGGAACCCCACGCGGACACAGGGAGAACATGGAAACTACACCCAGATTGGGATTCGGACCGGGAATCCCCAGCACTGAGAGGAGAACATGCCAACCACTAAGCCACCGTGCCGCCCTGTTCTACCACCTTAAAAAAATAAAATAAAATAAAAGCCTGGTTGTTCCGATGAACCGCGATAAATAAACGTTTGCGGAACGTCTGCGGAACGTCTGCTCATTTCCCTTTAAGGTCGCGCTGGTGTCTGGCGTTCGAGGGTCGAAGCTCCTGCCCTACATTCCAGACTAATTGCATAATTAGGAAAAAAAAAAGAAAAAGAAAGAAAGCGCCTCCCTCCGAAATGAGCGACCCCCTTTTAGCACGTCTCACCCCCCCGCCCCCGCCCCCGCCCCCCCCCTTCAAAGTGAATCGCAAAAGGGCATTTTGGGAACTGTAATAACTTTAAACGCCGTCCATTATTAACCCGGGAGCGGCGGCGCGTCGCAGGCGCCTCGTTTTTCCGAAGGGCCGACGGCGGGCGCAACCTCGGGTTCGGAGCCCGTCCCGAGAAAACAAAACAAACTAATTAATAAATAAGTAAATTACACGGAATCTCATCAAGCATCTAATAAAACGCGGACAGTACACCTGCCACCCCCCGGCGTGTTGATGGCGCGAGTCGGGCACCGATGAAACGTCCCGAACTCCCCTCCCGTCGGCGCCGTGCATATTTTGTTATTGCTGCAGCATGGCTGTTCATCGGTAATTAAAGGCACCATGTGCAAGATCTTGACAGCCCGAACTCCCGTCCGTGTGCCCGTCCAGGTTCCTCACAAGGGTTCCATTCGAGATAAAAACTCTGCTATAAGCGTTATAGCAGGAACAGTTTGGGGAAGGCCCATTATTGCATGCACCAGTAATTAAAGGCACCATGTGGAAGATCTTAACAGCCCGACCTCCCATCCATGCAGCCGTCCAGGTTCCTCACAAGGGATCTCCATTCGAGATAAAGACTCTGAATCAATGAAGACGGTTCTATAAGCGGTATAACAGGAACAGTTTGGGGAAGGCCCCTTATTGCAGTATTTAAAGGCACCATGTGGAAGAACTTGAGAACCCGAACTCCAGCTGATTCAGCCGTTCTCGGTTCCAATGACCTCAGACGGGTTCCTCTGGACCAAGAGGCTGGAATTTCCAAAAGTTTGTAGAAGGCCTTTCCAAAAGTGTGTTATAAATCCAAATGGGGGGCCGACACGGATTAAAGGTACCGTGAGGAACACACCTGTCAATCACTGAAGACGGTTCTGTAAGTGGTATAACAGTTTGGGGAAGGCCCCTTATTGCATGAAGCAGTAATTAACAGTACTGCCCCCCCCCCCCCCCCCCCCCCATTGTGTTGTTCATCGGTATTAAAGGCACCATGTGGAAGACCTTGACAGCCCGAACTCCCATCCATGCGAATGGTCAGAATGTGAATGGTCGCCCGACGTCCCATGTACCTGATGCCCACGGTGCCTAATAAAGAGCTCCGTGTTCCCGGGGTCAATGGGCGTCGGGGACCCGGCACCGGGCCCCCCTCGCTCTCTCGGCGCAAAAACGCCGAGCGCGGAACGTGAGAAATCGGATTCAAAAAGAAAATCAGTTAACGCATCGATCACGCCCGCCGTATGCAAATCGCATTTGCCGCTGTGTTCCAGGCGATCGATGGGGTTAATTAACAGATTCGTTTGAACCGCACGCCGCAACACCTTCAGCGGCGTCCATCCATCGACCCGCCACGGACACGGGGGGAAAGGGAGGCGGGGCCACGCGATAAATCTGGAAATCCGATCCGGCCGCGGGCGCGAGGGTAAAACATGCACGGCGCCGACGAGAGGGCATTTCGGGAAGCTCTCAAGATCTTCCACATGGTGCCTTTAAATATTGTTTCAGGCAATAAGGGGCCTTCCCCAAACTGTTCCTGTTATACCGCAAATAGAACCGTCTTCAGTGATTGAGTCTTTATCTCGAATGGAACCCTTGTGAGGAACCTGGACGGCTGCATGGATGGGAGTTCGGGCTGTCAAGACCATCCAGATGGTACCTTTAAATACTGCATCATGCAATAAGGGGCCTTCCCCAAACTTTTGCTGCTATACCGCTTATAGAACCGCTTATAGAAGAGTTTTCATCTCGAATGGAACCCTTGTGAGGAACCTGGACGGCTGCATGGATGGGAGTTCGGGCTGTCAAGACCTTCCACATGGTGCCTTTAAATATTGTTTCAGGCAATAAGGGGCCTTTCCCCAAACTTTTCCTGTATACCGCAAATAGAACCGTCTTCAGTGATTGAGTCTTTATCTTGAATGGAACCCTTGTGAGGAACCTGGACGGCTGCATGGATGGGAGTTCGGGCTGTCAAGACCTTCCACATGGTGCCTTTAAATACTGTTTCAGGCAATAAGGGGCCTTCCCCAAACTTTTCCTGCTATACCGCTTATAGAACCGTCTTCAGTGATTGAGAGGTGTGTTCCTCACGGTACCTTTAATCCGAGTCGGTCCCCCCATTTGTACCTATAACACACTTTTTGGAAAGGCCTTCCACAAACTTTTGGAAACTCCAGCCTCTTGGTCCTTAAACGTTTTCCTAATTGGCGGCCGAGCGACGCACGGCGTATTAACACGGTGATATTTCTTCTGTTGCCGTTCGCCCGATCGAGGCGCAAACAACAACAACAACAACGCCGACAACAACAACACCAACACGGGAGGAGAAAAGATGTCTGAGGAGCGCAGGGGGGCCGAGGAGGAGGAGGAGGAGGAGGAGGAGGAGGAGGAGGAGACGAAAAAACAAAACAATAGGTGTTAAAAAAGCAATATGCTGCCTTTTCTCGAGAGCCGCTTATTATAGAGTATTGATTCATACGGCGGCGAGGATCCACCATACACCCATCAAGGGCAGAAATACGAGGGCGAGAGACACAACGAGACAGAGAGAGAGAGAGAGGAATAAAAAAAAAGAAAAAAAAAAAATAAAAAAAAAAAAAAGGCCGAGCTACGCCGGGGCTCGGTGGCAGCCGGCGGGTGCTGTAGAAAGCCCTGCTCTGAATAGTTTGGGAACACAAAAGGGTAATTGTTTTAGCCCAGATGTTGCTTTCGCACAACAAGCAGGATACAATGTTCCTACTGAGCTGATGAGCCCAATCAGTGAAATGATTAAAAATTGATTTTGTCCCTGTAATTACAGTATGTAAACTACTTAGCCAGGATTGCAAAGGAAGTGATTTTCTAATTACGTATATACTCTGGTGTCTAATGATTGGTTTTTTGAAGTAATGAAGAGAGGGTCCTAACGACTCCTCTGTGTTCTGTTGTTTAAGACCAAGGCAGGAGGAGAGGAAGGAGGGGAAAAGAAAAAAAAACAAAAAACAAACCAAAAAAAAAAAAAAAAAAAAAAAAAAAGAACGAAAGCAAACGGCGGCGGCGGCGACGGGAGGGAAGGAGACCGACGTAAGGGCCGAGGCGGCGGGAGGACGGAAGGGGGCGGGTCGGATTGCCGTGTCGAAGGCCCGCGGAACGTGTGTGTTAACGCGCGAGGACGCTAATGGTGGCGGTGTGGGGCAACGGGGGCGGGGACGACGACGCTGGATTAAATCCCTGATGACTGCCCGAGCTTCCTCATTTAACCGATTAAGATGAATGATTTAGACGGGGGGAACGCGGGGAACACACCTCTGAAGAACTGAAGGTGGTTCTATAAGCGGTATAGCACGGACAGTTTGGGGAAGGCCCCATATTGCATGCACCGGTAATTAAAGGCACCGTGTGGAAGATCTTGACAGCCCGTCGATGCGGCCGTCCAGGTTCTCGGTTCCATTGACCTCACGGGGTTCCTCTGCACCGAGATACCAGTATTTCCAAAAGTTTGTAGAACGCCTTTCCAAAAAGTGTGAGAGTGTGAGCTGTTATAAATCCAAATAGGGGAACCAATCGGATTAAAGGTACCGTGAGGAACACACCTCTGAAGAACTAAAGGTGGTTCTATATGCGGTATAGCAGGAACAGTTTGGGGAAGGCCCCTTGTTGCATGCACCAGAATTAAAGACACAATGTGGAAGATCTTGACAGCCCGAACTCCAACTGATGCGGACGTCCAGGTTCTCGGTTCCAATGACCTCACAGAGGTTCCCTGAAAACGAAGTCCCTGAATCACTGAAGGTGGTTCTATATGCGGTATAGCAGGAACAGTTTGGGGAAGGCCCCTTATTGCATGCAACAATAATTAAAGGCACCATGTGGAAGAACATGAGAACCCGAACTCCAACTGACCCTTGGGTACAAGGGTACAATGTCCTCACAGGGGTTCCCCAGGACGAAGACCCTGAATCACTGAGGGTGGTTCTATGAGCGGTAGAGCAGGAACAGTTTGGGGAAGGCCCCTTATTGCATGCAACAATAATTAAAGGCACCATGTGGAAGAACTTGACAGCCCACAGGGGTTCCTCTGGACCAAGATACCAGGATTTCCAAAAGTTTGTGGCATGCCTTTCCAAAAAGTGCGAGAGTGTGAGCTGTTATAGATCCAAACGGGGTGCCCACTGCAAGGTAGGTGGAGGATTGTAAACGGTTAACTGGGCGTGTGTAGGTGGTTGTAAAGCGGTGGCGCCGGGGCGGAGCCGAACGCATGGACGGTGATGAAACTCACCTTTATCTCGGCGAGCGAAAAGAAATAAATCATTTCATTAACGACGGCAGCGACGCGCCGTAATCTCGGGGCGCGGGCGCGCGCGCGCTCGTATTGTTTATATACAGTACACGGCGGTCACATAAATGTCAAGCCGTCCCGTGTGAGGCGCGCGTTTATTAGAATAGCATTTTAAACCGTCCTAAAATCCGGGCGTTAAATGTGACGGGGTCGCGCCTCTCTCACGGGTTCCAGAAAGTAGCACAGCGCCGGGCGGCGCGCTCGCATTCGTTAGCGACCAATCAGAGCCATCTGATAACGACGCGCCGCCGACAGGACGGAAGAGACGAAGCAAACAAACCAAATTCCTCACAATCGGAAGCCGCGCTCACGCAG
>JAFMOC010000161.1:97500-117500 GCA_019802505.1 Corydoras sp. C115
TGTGTGTGTGTGTGCGCATGTGTAATACACTTAGTAAGTGTGTGTGTGTGTGTGTGCGCATTTGTGTACGTAAGGCATATAGCTAGTGTGTGTGTGTGTGTGTGTGTGTAATACATATAGTTAGTGTGTGTGTGTGTGTGTAATACATATAGTTAGTATGTGTGTATATGTATGTGTGTGTGTGTGTGTGTGTGTGTGTGTAATACATATAGTTAGTGTGTGTCTGTGTGTGTGTGTGTGTAATACATATAGTTAGTGTGTGTGTGTGTGTGTGTGTGTGTGTAATACATATAGTTAGTATGTGTGTGTGTATGTGTGTGTGTGTAATACATATAGTTAGTGTGTGTGTATATGTATGTGTGTGTATGTGTTTGTGCTTGTGTAATACATATAGTTAGTGTGTGTGTGTGTGTGTCGCGTATGTGTGTGTGTAATACATATAGTTAGTGTGTGTGTATATGTATGTGTGTGTATGTGTTTGTGCATGTGTAATACATATAGTTAGTGTGTGTGTGTGTGTGTGTGTGTGTGTGTGTGTGCGCGTATGCATGCGTAATACATATAGTTAGTGTGTTTTCGGTGTGTATGTGTGTGTGTGTGTGTGTTTATCGTCGTGGGAACTATCCCACGTGCCGCTATCTGATTTTCGTAAAATTTTAATCCTGCATTAGGCGGTTGCTCAATCGCTGGTCGTTCAGTCGGTTGGTCGGTCAGTCGGTCGGTCGGTGAGTGGGTCAGTTATTCGTTCGGTGAATCGGTCTGTCGGTGGGTCGGTCGGTCGGTGGGTGGGTTGGTGGCTCGTTTGGTGCGTCGGTCGGTGGGTCGGTCAGTGGGTCAGTCGATGGGTCGGTGGGTGGGTCGGTGGGACGGTCGGTGGGTGGGTCGGTGCGTCGGTTGGTGCGTCGGTCGGTGGGTCGGTCAGTCGTTCAGTCGGTGGGTTGGCGTGCGCGTGCACTTTGCGGGCGCCGTGTTTTATTCCCACCTTCTTAGTGGAAAAATCCTTTTATCACACAAAGGGTAATTTATATCCATTACCAGCGTTTTCAATCCCTTTCAGGGCTGCTGTCAGTGCCTTTGGCACCCTCGTGATTAATGTGATCTAATAATAGTGTGCCATTATATTTCCTTTAGTAAAACATGTACCAACATCCCATTCAGCCCCGACCAAATTCATAGCCCCGCTCGCCGCTCCCCTCGCCCGCCTGAAAGGCGAGATTGCTATTTTGGGGTGGGAGATGATTGTAGAGGGGCTTCTGTAAATACGCTCTGGTATTTTGCATCATTTCGGGGCGTGCGATGAGACGACGCTCCTGCGCGACGTGACGGGAGACGGGGAGGTGTGTCTGAGAATGAATTAGTGTCTGTATGTGTTAATGCTGATGCCCGCGGCTCCGGCGCCGCGCCGCCACGTTGCGCTCGGGGGCCGCGCTTGGCTTGGCAGCCGCGTCATGTGCGCGCCGCGTCTCTGTGCGTCACGTCGACGGGTTCCGCCGAGTTCCGGCACCCCGGATTCACCGATCGGGATGATTCTCATTAAACCTGGAATTATGGGATGTCTGTGTGCGAGAGACTGTGCTGAACTACTTTAAAATGTATTGGGACGTCGCGCCAGACTCGGGGTCTCCTCCATCGGGAGCGGATATTATACTCCGTTGGTTCCCCTTTTGGTACCCCATTTTGGTTCCCCTTTTGGTTCCCATTTTGGTTCCCCATTTTGGCTCCTCTTTTTGGTTCCACTTTTGGTTCCACTTTTGGTTCCCCCTTTTTAGCTTGCTTTTTAGTTACCCCTTTTAGTTCCTGACTTTTGGTTCCCCTTTTGGGTACCCCTTTTGGTTCCCCTATTATTTCCCCTTTGGTTACCCTTTTTCGTCCTTATTTTGGTTCCCCATTTTGGCTCCTCTTTTTGGTTCCCCCTTTTTATCTTGCTTTTAAGTTATCCCTTTTAGTTCCTGACTTTTGGTTCCTCTTTTGGGTTCCCCTTTTGGTTCCCCTATTTGTTCCCCTTTGGTTACCCTTTTTCGTCCCCATTTTGGTTCCCCATTTTGGCTCCTCTTTTTGGTTCCACTTTTGGTTCCCCTTTTGGTTCCCCCTTTTTATCATGCTTTTTATTTCCTAACTTTTGGTTCCCCTTTTCATTACCACTTTTGGTTCCCCTTTGGTTTCCCTTTCTGGTTCCCCTACTTAATTCCCCCCTGTTGGGATCCCTTGGGTACTTCTGTTTCGTTTCCCCTTTAGGGTTTCCATTTTTGGTTCCCGACTTTTGTTCCCTCTATTTAGTGGGTACTTGGGTACTTCTTTTTCGTTCCTCCTTTTAGTTCCAGATTTTGGTTCCTGACTTTTGGTTTCCCTTTTTTGTTCCCCTTTAAAATTCCCCCTTTTGTGTTCCCTTTTTGGTTCCTCCCTTTTGGTTCCTTCCTTTGGTTCCCCTTTTTGGTTAGGGTCCGCTCATTCAGAATAGCACTCGTAAGATGTTAAGAGCGAGAACCTGGCCCACAGTCCACATTCTAGATCATTCCAAAAGAGTTCCATGTTGTTGAGGTTCTGCGCACTGCTTCCCCAAACGGTTCCCCAAACGGTTCCCACAACCTCAGAATCTTCTACGTACGGAACCGCAGTGTGTTTTAATTAGAGGAACTTTAAGATTAGAGTTAAGATCGTCGTCAGAGGGTCACTGTCCTCATTTGGGGCGGGGCATCTGACCACACTGTGACTCGCCCCCTTCGCCCCGCCCCCTTCGCCCCGCCCAAAATTTACCAAGCACCGTGCGGGGTCTCCATCACATCAGATCAAACATCAGCTTCTGTTCTCCCACCAACATCAGTCTGTTGCTCCGCCCCTCGGTTCTCCTCCCACCCCTCTCTCCCTCTCTATCTCGCCCACTCCGACTTCCCGCCCGACACACACACACACACACACACACACACACACAAACACACACACACAGTGTGTGTATTAATTCCGTAAAGTTAAAAGCAGTACCTCGAACCACGAGCGGAAAAAGTTGCAGCCTCTTTAATAAAGTCGCGTTTCGTCGCGGAACCGAATTTAAAAGCAGAACGTGAAACAAATGGATTTTATTGGATTTAAGTGAGACATTAGCTGCACGTAGCGCCGGGGTAAAAAGATTAGCCCCACGCAAAGCACTCCGCTCGCACTAAGTGACATTTTAATGTTCCTGCGTTCTCATAAAGAGACGTTCGGGTTCGAAGAACAACATGAAACGCCTTTTACTTCCCACGGAACCCTCGGCACTTTGGAGGCACGCGGTCCCTTCCATTTGCGCGGGGTCTGTTCGGGTGGTCGATGCCGACGTCACGCTGGCGGGGCGAGTGGATCAGACGGCGCGGTGCTGCTGAAGTTCCTAAACACGGAGGGGCTAGAAGGTTCCCACGTCAAGAACGTTGGCCCTAAAGCGAGGGTCCTCACCATTATTGCACCAGGGGCGGGTTTGTTTTGGGGGGTATCATGCCCCCCCCATAGTAGGGTTCCTCGCAGGCGACGTCTCGGGATCTACGCCCACGTTCTACCACCTTCATTAGTTCCATCAGCTCTGTCCACCCCGTGGCGTGAGTCATGTGATCAACGTAAACCACTTTGCATTATGGGCTGGGTTCTGCAGCATTTAGAACACGCGTCCTCCCGGTGACGGAGATCAATCCCGCGTTACGATGAGGTGGAGGGGTGGTGGCAACGAAGGGAAACCGCGACGGAATGTCGTGGAACTGTTCCCTTATTTTTGTTTCTTATGGCTGAAAAAGGAACGCGAGGAGAACCATCCGGAGGAGAACGTCTCGGGTGCCGGGCAGATTCACCCAGGACAGAACACACACACACACACACACACACACACATAAAGACAGGGGCAATTTATAGCATTCAATTCACCTTGAATGAAAAGGAGAACATGTGAATTTCGTGTTCATGCCGTTTGTTGCTGGTTCTTCGCTGCAGCTGATGTTATTTCGTCTCCTCTGTCTCGCCGCAGGTCGTCCGCTGGACGCTGACTCGACGCTCGGGTGACTGAGGCGTGCGGAACCCCCCCCTCCCCCCCGTGACGTGGCAGGTGAGTTTCACGTTCTCGTGATGAAGTCTCAATGTCTCCATCCTGCTTTGATCTGATGGATCATGATGATGATGATGATGATGATGATGATGGTTGAAGGTTGGTGGTGTGCAGTTGGGTGTGTTGGGTGTGTTGGGTGGTAGTGGGTGGGTAGACGGGTGATTGGCTGAATGGACGGGTGGGTGGGTGATTGGTCGGGTGGACAGGTGGGTAAGTAGGTGAACAGGTGCGTGGGTGGGTGGGTGTGTGATTGGGTGATTGGATGGTTGGGTGGACGAGTGGTTGGGTGGTTGGATGGACGGGTGATTGGGTGGACGGGTGCTTGGGTGTACGGTTGATTGGGTGGATGGGTGGACGGGTGGTTGGGTGGTTGAATGGATGATGATTGGTTGGTTGAGTGGACAGGTGGACGGTTGATTGGGTGGTTCGGTGGTTGGATGGACGGCTGATTGGATGGTTGGGTGGACGGCTGATTGGACAGGTGGACGGGTGGATGTGATGTAGATACACGATGCTATTCTGAGGAAGCTCTGCGCTCGTTTTCCTCGCACCGGGCGACGGCAAACACGCCAACGAAGACGATTAGACCGACTCGGCGTCCTTCTCGGCCACGCGAAGAGCGTCTCGGCCCGCAGAGGATCCAACGCGTCCACCGCTAATTCCCTTCTAATCTCATAAGTGCGGTTCTGCGGTGGAGGACGGTCTGTCTGTCGGTCGGAGCTTAGATAAGACTTTAAAGGAACACTCCAGGCTCGTCCCTCTAATCTCCGTCCAGAACGCGAGCCGATGCGCAGATGTGAGTTTGGACATGTTGGTCGGCACCGGCGGGGGGGCGGGTCCTGGGTGTTGGGCGGGTGCGTCTGAGCCTCTCGCGGAGGTCGGACCGCGGACGCGTGAACACCACGTGCGGCTTCGGCCTCGGACATTCCGCGACCCGGTCTGACTTTAACAACGGGCCTTTTGTTGAGTCGGAGCTTTAATGTTTTTTATTTTTAATCCGTTAAGATTGAATAATCCTCCGGTGTGAACCCGGAATTAAGCAAAACAAACGGCTCAGCGGTCGGTCACGTTGCTTCCACTGCGGAAACGGAACCCGAGACATTCGCAGAAGACAGAAAAAAACACGGGCAGGCCGACCCAGATTGTGATGTCATAATATTCCCGTGACCCGGTGCACCATCTGGACGGGTGGATGGGTGATTGGGTGGTGGGTTGGGTGGGTTTGTGGGAGATTGGGTGGTTGGGTGGACGAATGATGGGGTGTTTGAATGGACGGGTGGGTGGGTGATTGGGTGGACAGATGATTGGGCGGTTGGATGGACGGATGAGTAGGCGGTTGGGTGGACGAATGATGGGGTGTTTGAATGGACGGTGGGTGGGTGATTGGGTGGACAGATGATTGGGCGGTTGGATGGACGGATGAGTGGGCGGTTGGGTGGACGAATGATGGGGTGTTTGAATGGACGGGTGGGTGGGTGATTGGGTGGACAGATGATTGGGTGGTTGGATGGACGGATGAGTGGGCGGTTGGGTGGACGAATGATGGGGTGTTTGAATGGACGGGTGGGTGGGTGATTGGGTGGACAGATGATTGGGCGGTTGGATGGACGGATGAGGGGGCGGTTGGGTGGACGGGTGATTGGGCGGTCGGATGGACGGGTGATCGGGCGGTCAGGTGGATGGGTGATTGGGCAGTCGGATGGACAGGTGATTGGGCGGTTGGATGGACGGGTAATTGGGCGTTTGGATGGACGTGTGATTGGGCGGTTGGATGGACGGGTAATTGGGCGGTTGGATGGACGGGTGATTGGGCGGTTGGATGGACGGGTGATTGGGCGGTTGGATGGACGGGTAATTGGGGGTTTGGATGGACGGGTGATTGGGTGGTTGGATGGACGGGTGAATAGGCGGTCGGGTGGACGGGTGATGGAAACATTTACAGAAGAGAGAAAAAATATTGTGATGTCATAACATTCCCGCGACCCGGTGCGCCGTCTGGGTGTTGGAACCCTCATCAGGTGAAGCGCTCTCGCACATTCGCACTTGTGCGAGAGGTTGCGAGGCGGCGTCGAGTGGAAATCTGGCCCGCGCCGCGTTCCCTCGCATAACAGCGAGCCGTTAAAGAGTCGGGGGGGCGATCTGCGCAGCTCGGCGCGAATGTGCCGGAGAGGTGTGGGGGGAAAAGTAGCGCTCGCCTGCGGATGGCGTTCTAAAAACGACGCGCCACGTTGATTCAGATCTATTTATATTGAAGTCACGATGTCCCGGCAGCTGCACACCTCCATACGGCGGCGTGACGGCGTCTCCTTTGCTCTCCCGAAGTCGCGGCGACGGCGCGAAATTATAATGTGTCATAAATGGGCGCGGTGCGGGAAGATGTTCGGATGTTCGGTTACCAACCCCGACGTCACGGCGGCGGAACAGCTCGTAATTATTAAGGAATTATTATATTATTTTAATAGGCCGCGAACTCTGAGGGAGACGCGTGAGGCGTGGCTCCTCCCCCCGCGGTGAGGACGGCGACCCTGGGACGGACGGGCCTGGAAACGATAACGAACCATATATTTTGGTTGGTGATGAGGGTGACCTTATCGATTCATTAAAGAGATATAGCTGTGCATCGGCACGGCAACGGCAACCGATTCTGTCGCCATTGAGGGCGGCGACAGTGGGCCAGATCAGCCATTTTGGCTCGGGCGGGCCTGGAAACGATAGCGAGCCATATTTTATTGAGCCTTCGGAGAGCAATCTCGCGGATGGCGAAGGGCGCGTGGCCTTATCGATTTATCAAAGAGTTATAGCCATGCGTTGGCACGGCGACGGCAACCGATTCTGTCGCCATTGAGGACGGCGACCCCGGGACACGTCGGCCATTTTGGCTCGGACGGGCCTGGAAACGATAACGAACCATATTTTTGGTTGGTGAAGAGGGTGGCCTTATCGATTCATCAAAGACATATAGCCGAGCGTCGGCACGGCAACGGCGACAGTGGGCCAGGTCGGCCATTTTGGCTGGGGCGGGCCTGGAAACGATAGCGAGCCATATTTTATTCATCCTTCGGAGAGCAATCTCGCGGATGGCGAAGGGCGCGAGGCCTTATCGATTTATCAAAGAGTTATAGCCGTGCGTTGGCACGGCGACGGCAACGGCGACCGCCCGAGGCTGGACCTGCTGACATGTACTCACACTTACAGATATGTAAACACACACACACACACACACACACACACACACACACACACAGTCATATAGCCGAGCAGATGGATTCCCATCACACACACACACTAGAGGCGTTTACATAGCGACCATATTCCTGTATTCTCATTGGACGACTGACTTATGGAAGGTATTTTTCACATTGAATTGGATGCACATGCACACACACCTGGCAGGCGGGCGGGCGGGCGGGCGGGCAGAGGGCGGCGGGGTCGTCACCGGACGCCGAACTGCCCCATAAACGGGATGGTTTAAGAATTGATCGGAGGAGCAGTGGTGGGAATGGCAGCTGCAAATCAATTTTATCTCTCAGCCTTTAAAGAGTGTTTTCTAATGAGGTTAATGCCACATAACGACCCGATCCCGCCGTTTAAGAGACGCCCTCAAGGTGCGCGGCCGTGACGGATGTGGCCCCGGCACGCATTAACGGGCCGCCAGTCGCCGCCGCGCCGTACGGCCGGGTCAAGGGGGCTCCGGCACCCGGCGAACGCCCCGGTTCGCGTTTTAATACGGAATAAAATACAGAATGTGAGGGAGAGGGAGGCGAGGGGCGAGCGAGGGGTGAGCGAGAGAGAGAGAGACGGGGGGGGGTAATATGGGTGGTGGATCGGCGCTGGAGAACCGAAGCGGGATGTGAATGGCAGCATGACCCAGCACTAATGCGCTCTGAATCGGGCCCTGCCCCGAGGGCGCCGCCGCGCCATGCTATGGAACCACACATATCCGCCGCCAGGGAACACGCCGCGCACTCGGTTCCCCAAGTTGTGTTCTTCTAAAACCGGTTCTAATAATAATCCTGACTTTTAGGCAGAGGAACTTGTACTGCTTATACCCACCCCCTCCCGTCTGGCTCAACCAGGGCCCTTCACCCTTCACCGTCGTTGCCCCAGAGTTGGGTGTCATGCCCAACTCTGGGTTCTGACCTTTAGTGCAAAGCGTACTGGAATGACCCCCAACTCCCACCCCCCATCGTCCAACAGTAGTTTCAGACCTCACAAACGCTCCAAAAGTGGTACCAACTTGGAATGGGCTGTAGTTGAAGCTCCCGTAGGTGCACCTCACCCTCAAGTCCTGAACTTCTGGAGGTCTATGGGATGTCCCGAAGAAGACACCGAGCCCCAGAGTGGACCACCCTTTGGCTCCGCCCTGCCTCCGCCCTGCCTCCACCAGGCACAGCCAAGAACTAATGGAACTCCTGAAGAATGGGCGTTGCGACTTTGCATACGGCTGCAACAATGCCAAGGTGACGGCACGCCGTAACTCAAGACAAGCGCACTCCGGCGCGATCTCGGCGCCTGGCGACGTTTTCTTGGCGTGCGACGTACGGTGTGTCTCCGCGGCGCTGACAAAGACCCACTCCTCCACTTCATGTATCTTCCTCAGCCCTTCCCTCCGCCGGAGTGTCGAGGTCCCGTGTCACTTCCACAAGCTCGTGCAAAAAGATGAATTCGCGCTCTGCACACAAGCTAAAATATTAAGAAAATGTACACGGAGGTCCAGAGGGCCCGCATCTATCATAGGAGCCCTAAAGCTATTACTATGATCTAATTAGCTTTAATGTAATACCCTATCAAAGCCCCTGTCCAAAGAAGCCGTGCCCCAATTCCACGACTACATCCACCGCTCAAATGATGAGGTAGGCTACGTGACAATTCTTTTCCTCTCTCTCTCTCTACCTCGCTCACTCGCTCACTCCTCTAATAGAAGCACTGGAATGAGTCGTAATGAAACGTCCGCGAGGTTATTTATTGAATTTCCGACTTGGCCACCGTACGCCAGAGGGTCTCCTTGGATCGCAACCTCAAACCAAGTGGCGCAACATGAAATCGCTGATGTTGCTGATCTGGGGATCACGAGGTTGAAGCATGAGGGTGGAGCCTCTCCACAGTTACCACCCTCCTCCCGAATCGGTCAGAGGAAAGCCTAAATTTGACAACAATTCAGTTCAATTCAAATCCAATCAATTTAATAATAAACTAAAAAGTTGCTTCTGCTTTATCCCAAAAAGTGTTCCACTTTATCCTCTACTAGGGTCGTGGGGGGGAGGGGGTCCCCATGTCCATCCAGGGGAGAACGTTTCGGGGGCTGGGCAGATACACCCAGGACAGGGCGCCAATCTATCGCTGGACACACTGTCCACGCTATACAGGGGTAATTTGGAGCTGTGGGGAGGAAACCGGAGAACCCGGAGGAAAGCCATGTGGACACGGGGAGAACATTGAGTCCATTGAGGGTGTTCTGCAGGACCGCCGGTCCAATAGAAATCCAGGTTCCGTCTTGTAATTGTCATAGTCGCAGTGCACCGGCAGAACCATGGGTGAGGAAGTGAGGACACCTCTCTGAAATTGACGACACCTTTAGAACGTTCTGCGTCCCGTCCCTCACTTCCGAACCCCGTTTAAACGTCCCAGGAAGCTGGGATCCCGAAGAATTAAGGCACGCCCTTATGACAGATTGTGTGGTGATCAGGTGAACTGTATCTAACAATTGGATTTAACAATTTAAAATATAGACGTCCATTGAGGGCGTCCGGCAGGTAATCGTCGTAGTCGCAGTGCTCCGGCAGAACCTTGGTTGAAGAACTGAGGACACCTCACGGAAATGAGGCAACAGCTGTAAAGAAAGCAGTCAGCAGCATCACCTTAGAACGTTCTGTGTCCCGTCCCTCAATTCCGAACCCGTTTAAACGTCCCAGGAAGCTGGGAACCCAAGGAGTTAAGGCACGCCCTTACTTGGTTTCTTTCCTGACCTTCCCGCTTAATCTTGTTCCGTCTATCGGCCTCATCCTCTCTTGCCCTCCCTCCCTCTCCCTCTCTCTCTCAGCTGTAATGAATTGAGAGGTAGATGAGCTGATTTTGGGGCATGAGGCGGCCCTGCAGCCGCTGACCTATAAACGAGGCCTTTAAGGAGCCTCATTAATCCACCTGTCTGCCAACGCTATATTTATACGTCTCTCTCGCCGCGGCGAGGCCGAGCCGGTCAGATGTAATCTGGAATTACCGCCGCCCCGCGCCCCATTCATCCCGCCGCGATTAGCCGGGCCGAGCGCCGCGAGAGATCTACGTTCTGTCTCGTGCTGTTCTCAAACCTCCCGTCTAACGGGCAAGCTATTTAAGAGGCATCAGGTTCCCCGCAGGGCGGCTTAGTGCTTTAGCATGTTCTCCTCTCAGCGTTGGGGATTCCCTGTTCGAATTCCAATCTGGGTGGAGTTTCTATGTTCTCCCCGTGTCCGCATGGGTTTCCTCTGGGTTCTCCGGTTTCCTCCCACAGTTTAAAAACATGGATCAAGTCAATTGAGTTCTCCAAATTGCCCCATATAGAGTGTGTCTGTGTGAGTGAGTGTGTGTCCAGTGATAGATTGGCATCCTGTCCTGGGTGTATCTGCCCAATGCCCGAAACGTTCTCCTCTGGATGGACATGGAGAACCCCCCCCCCCGACCCTAGTACAGGATAAAAGCAGAAGATAATGGATGGATGGAAGGTTCCCTGCACCCTTGGCGGGTCCCTGAATCATCCTGTTTTCCGTCGGTTCACAGGTTGAAGCACCACTCGGACCCTACGGATCAAGGTCTTTCTCTCTCTCTCTCTCTCTCGCTCCTTTCACTCGCCCAGGTTTTTTTTACATTTTTTTTTATCTCGAATCTTTGATTGATATGTGAAATAAGTCCTTAAAGACGGTCCGCGTGCAGGGCCTGAAAGGTGGCCATTGTCCCGGCGGGGACCACTTTGTCCGGAAACAATCCTGTTCCCAAGGCCCCGGGGGACATGTTAAAAAAGATACAGGCCCCATTGTGTACTTTAGGAACTTTAATTTTGCTTGTGAGGGCATTTTAATCCTGATGAATTTTTATAGTCGCCGCGCCGCTGAATGGGGAGCGCCGCTAATGCTTGATTAAAAAAAAAAAAAAAAAAAAAAAAAAAACGTCCACCACCCACAGACCACCTCAACTTAAAGCCTTAAAAAAGAGCCAGTGAGAAAGGACGGGAGAGGCTTTTGTTGAGGGACACATTGGGGTGTATTTAAGTCCACAAAGGAGCCTCCTCTATGGAGCCCGGGTTCTACATGGAAGCTTAACATCGGTCGGCGCTTAAAATCGAGAGGCTCACGAAACGCCGGGCGTCGGGGAAAAAAAAAAAAGCTTTGTGTGAAGGAATGGAGGCAGATTGTCCCCTCGTCTCCTCATTTCCTGGTCTCCCTCGGTTCCTCCTGTTTATGGGGGGTTTACGAGGGAGAACCCAAAACCCGAGGGTCTGTAATTGAATTAACAAATGGAAGGTGCGCGGGGAACGGTGCTTGTCCTCTTGTTCCCTTGTCCACTTGTCTTTACCTCGGTTCCTGAGTTTATTGGAGGTTTGCGAGCCGTCGCGAGGACGTGAGGGGACAAATCCAAAACCCAAGAATCTGCGATTGAATTAACAAACGGAAGGTACGCACGGAACGGCGCTTGTACCCTCGTCCCATTGTCTCCTGGACTCCTTGTTCCCTCGTCAACTCGTCTTTACCTCGGTTCCTCAGTTTATTGGAGGTTTGAGAGGCGTCGCGAGGATGTGAGGGGACAAAGCAAAACCCAAGGGTCTGTAATTGTATTACCAAACAAAGTGCGAGCGTTTACCTCGGTTCCTCTGTTTGTCCTCTCGTCCCATTGTCCCCTCATCGACTCGTCTTTACCTCGGTTCCTCTGTTTATACCGTAAGGGGTTTATGAGGCGTCGTTAAGAACGTGGGGGAGAACCCAAAACCCAAGGTTCTGTAATTGAATTACCAAACGGAAGGTGGTGCGGAACGACGCTTGTCTCCTCGTCCCCTCATCAACTCGTCTTTACCTCGGTTCCTCTGTTTATAAGGGGTTTACGAGGCGTCGTTAAGAACGTGAGGGAGAACCAAAAACCTAAGGTTCTGTAATAGAATTACCAAAAGGAGGGTGCATGTACAACGTTGCTCGTCCCCTTGTCCCCTCGTCCCCTCATCAACTCGTCTTTACCTCGGTTTCTCTGTTTATAAGGGGTTTACGAGGCGTCGTTAAGAACGTGAGGGAGAACCCAAAACCCGAGAGTCTGTAATTGAATTACCAAACGGAAGGTGCGTGTGGACCTGCGCTCCACGAGGACTCCACCTACAACCGGCGGAACGTCGTGGCAGCTGTATATGAGAACTGGATGGAGCCATCCCTGAGGTGGGGTAATTGATCCTCATCGTTCTCTCCCTCAGTCTTGCATTGGCGCCTCGTTCCCTCGCTCTCTCGCGAAATCCCGTTCTTGGAGTATCAGCCTGAGAAGGCGAGCCTGACTCATCTGCGGTTCTTCATCTAATCCCCAGGCTTTTCAAACCGGAGCCTTAGTGCCTAACGCGCCGTGTCCACCGCTAACCGCTGTGTTTGGATCCGACCGGGACGTCGATAGAACCCATTTCCCTTTTTTTTCCCTAGCTGTTAAGACCTTTGTAGTTGGAATTTTTGAGTCAGGGTCTTACCTGCAGAACCTCGATGCCACTTGGTTCCGTAGCTGTTGAGACCTTTGTAATGGGACTTGTAATGGGAGAACCAACCGCAGAACCTCTGTGCCACCATGCATCTTCTTGGTTTCGTAGCTGTGGAGAACTTTGTAATGGGATTGTTTGCGGAGAACCGAGTCAGGGTCTAACCTGAAGAACCTTAAGGACATGCTGCGTCTTCTTGGTTCCGTAGTTGTAGGGGCCATTGCATTGGGATTGTTTGTGGAGAACCGAGTCAGGGTCCAACCTGAAGAACCTTGGCGCTACCCTTCATCTTCCTGTTTCCATTGCTGTAGAGACCTTTGTAGTGGAATTGTTTGCAGAGAACCTGCAGAACCTTGGCACCACCCCGCATCTTCCGGGTTCCATAGCTGTTAAGACCTTTGTAATGGGATTGTTTGCAGAAAACCAAATCGGGGTCCAACCTGCAGAATCTTGGCACCCACCCTGCATCTTCTTGGTTCCGTAGCTGTAGAGACCTTTGTAGTGGGATTGTTTGCAGAGAACCAAGTCAGGGTTTAACCTGCAGAACCTTGGCGCTACCCTTCATCTTCCTGTTTCCATTGCTGTAGAGACCTTTGTAATGGGATTGTTTGCAGAGAATCGCATCGGGGTCCAACCTGCAGAACCTTGGCACCCACCCTGCATCTTCTTGGTTCCGTAGCTGTAGAGACCTTAGTAATGGGGAAAGTTTTACGGAGAAACAAGTCGGGATCCAACCTGCAGAACCTCGGAGCCACCCTGCAACTTGTTTTCTCGTTAACCTAATTGATGCGGTAGATGAAGACCCTCATTTCTCCTGACTTTGCGGTTCTTCGGCGTTCCGCAGCCTCTGTTAACACGGACACCTGCTTCGTTTGCGGTGGCGGCAATCAGTCGCGCCGGCTCCCTTTCATCATCGTTCCGCTGCTCGACTGTAAAGGACCGAACGGGTTCCACAGGAGCGCTGACGCGTCGCTCCTCCTTCATCTTCAAGGCCTTGACTCTGCAGCACGGGTTCTATGTCAGCAAGATTTCCCCGCTTCCCTTTGGACTTTGAAGTATTGTCACTTTTGCCATCGGACGATGGTACCGGAACGTTCCCCATAGTCCCTGAAGAACCTTTAGGGACGGATCTTTTGTGTTCCAGCTGTACAAGCAGAGCCCTTAAAAGGGCGTGGCTGGGTGAGAAGCTTGATTGACTTCACACGCAATCCACTCCGGAATTAAGCGGAACCCTGACCTTAAGGGTGGAACCCTGACTTTACGCCCATTCTTTACCTTTGAGATGATTGAGGAACCGAGATTATGAGCCTGGTCCTTTCACCCAACATCGGTGCCTGACCTCACTGATACCCCTCTCAATAAACTGTCTGTGAGGTTAGTGCCCGTTCCTCCTGAGGGTTATCTGTGAGGTCAGGCACCGATGTTGGGACCGGACTCATGATGTTCGTTCCTCATTCATCTCAAAGGTTGTGGGGTATCCGTGAGGTCAGCTACCAATTTTCAATGGGTTAAAGTGAAGGATGGGGTTGAAGTCGGGGTTCCACCCTCTCAAAGTTAAAGGATGAGGTTGTGGGGTATCTGTGGGGTCAGGCACCGGTGTTGGATAAAAGGACCGGACTCATGATCTTCGCTCCTCATTCATCTCACAGTTAAAGAATGAGCTTGAGGTCAGGGTTCCACCCTCCAAGCTCCTACAAGATGTATATGGAGGTCAGACACCGATGTTGGGTGTCTCACAGTCTCCACCCAACGTAATTGAAACCAAAGCCGTCAATCAAGCATCTCCCACCGGCACATAAACGGACTGACCGTTCCTAAAGGTGGTTCTGTGGACGGTGTGTGCGGTCAGACACCGATGTCGGGTGAGAGAGGTGAACCCCCATCGTTCCGCTGGTACGTTCCGTTACATTGTAGGTTCTTGGAGGCGAGAGGGCAGTGGAGAGGAGAACTCGCTATTTAATTACCGTCGGCGGAATGAACTGTGCGCTCGCTGCTGTCCCCCCCCCCCCACCGTCCCGTAGTCCAAAAATTCTTCCTCAGTCAGTATGTAGGTCACATGAGCGCGGTGTCGGTTCGTGGCCGCGGCTCAGATCGCTGTTTGTTGAGTATTAAATGCTTTTGCTGCCTCAGCAGACCTTTTTTTTTTTTTTTTTTTTTTCCGACTGGTATTTTTCACACAGCTGTGCAACTGAAAGGAGGCAAAGCTGCAGCAAAAATACAGCCCCCACCCCCCCACCCCCCCAACCCCGAAAACTCAGAGCCACCTGATGAGCTCCGTAAAAAAAAAATAATAATAAAAAAAAAACCTGGCCCAAGTGAACTGCCTTTATCTTTATATTTACAAATAAAGACCTGAGAGGACGAGAGAGACTAAGAGACAAAGAGAGAGGGAGAGAGAGAGAGAGAGAGAGAGAGAGAGAGAGAGAGAGAAGTTTAGGTACGAAAGCCAGATAAAGCGTGGGGGCTGCAGACTGACCCGGGAGGACGAGAGTGTGAGAGAGAGAGGTTGCG
The DNA here is from genome assembly GCA_019802505.1 of Corydoras sp. C115. Lineage (NCBI taxonomy): Eukaryota > Metazoa > Chordata > Actinopteri > Siluriformes > Callichthyidae > Corydoras > Corydoras sp. C115. The sequence continues at coordinate 112,767 of JAFMOC010000161.1, forward strand.
AGAGCATGGAAGAGAAAAAGAGAGAGAGAGAGAGAGAAGTTCAGATAGAGTGGGGACTGCAGAGGGAGGACAAGAGATCGAGAGAGAGAGAGTGTGAGAGAGCGCTTGTGAGAGCATGAGAGAGAGAGAGAGAGAGAGAATTGAATTGAAAAAAAAATGAGCGAGTGCAAGAGAGAGTGTGAGAGTGAGAGAGCTTGCGAGAGCATGAGAGAGAGAAAGAAAAGTTTACCAAAGGATTGCCGAGTGACCTGGGAGGACGAGAGAGCGAGAGAGAGAGTGAGAAAGAGAGAATGTGTGAGAGAGAGAGAGCTTGCGAGAGCATGAGAGAGTGTAAGAGAGAGCTTGCGAGAGCCTGAGAGAGAGAGAGAGAGAAAAGAGAGAGAAAAGAAGGGTCGCAGAGTGACCTGGGAGGAGGTGAGAGTGTGAAAGAGAGAGTGTGTGTGAGAGAGAGTGCAAGAGAGAGAGCTTGCGAGAGCATGAGCGAGAGAGAGAAAAGTTTGCGAAAGGGTGGCAGAGTGACCTGGGAGGGAGAGCGAGAGAGGGAGCACGTGCGAGAGTAAACACGCGAGAGAGTGAGCATGCGAGAGTGAGCACGCGAGAGAGTGAGCATGCGAGAGTGAGCACGCGAGAGAGTGAGCATGCGAGAGTGAGCATGCGAGAGTGAGCATGCGAGAGTGAGCATGCGAGAGAGTGAGTACGCGAGAGCGAGCGAGAGGCGTGAACCCGGTGACCCTCTCGGTTTGGCGGCGCCCCTCTCTGCTTTCTACTCTCTTATCTGTGTTTGCTTTGGCTGACCTTGCTCTCGGCTCTCTCGCGGGTCGTTCTCACAGCGGCCCGGCGGCGGGGTTCCGCGGGCCACCGCACCGCACCACCGCCACGGCGCCACCGGGCGTGCCCCCGAGCCGCTCTCCCTGCCCGTCGCCTCTGTGGGGGACGTGGTGGGGGGGGGTGTTAGGTGTGGAGTCGGAGGTGAGCCGGGGGAGCTGGGCGCTCGTTTAGGCGGTCGCACGGCGGCTGAAGTGATGTCATCGGCTAACGAGGCGTTCTCAGGCCATTGCCTCGGTTTGCGTGACTAAATACATACAATTAAGAACGCGGCGCTCCTCCATCTCCATCAACTCAGAGCAACCCGGGTTCAAGTGCACTGATGATGGGGGCCGGGGGAAAACATGCGTATCATCACACACACACACACACACACACACACACACACTCACACACACACACACTCACACACACACACACACACACACACACACACAGGGCTGGTGGGTAAAAGAAGTGTCTCATTATCCAGTGTGTTCTTCTTCATCCAGCAACTCTCTCTCTCTCTCTCTCTCTCTCTCTTGCTTTCTCTTTCTCATGCTCTCTCTCTCTCTCACACTCTCTCACTCTTGCTCTCTTTCTCACACTCTCTCTCTCACACACACTCTTTCTCTCTTGCTCTTACTTTCTTTCTCGCACTCTCTCTCTCTCTCTCTCTCTCTCACACTTTTTCGCTATCTTCGCTTTCTATCTTTCTCTCGCTCTCTTTTTCTCTCTCTCTCTCTCACACTTTCACACCTTTTCTTTTGCCTGCATTCTCTCTTGCACTTGCTCTCACTCTCTCGCTCCTTCACACTCTTTCTCTCTCGCTCTCTCTTTTTCTCTCGCTTTCTCTCTCACACTCTCGCTCTCTCTCTCTCTCTCTCTCTCTTTTTCTCTCGCTTTCTCTCTCACACTCTCTCTCTCTCTCTCTCTCTTTTTCTCTCGCTCTTTCTCTCTCTCTCTCTCTCTCTCTCTCTCTCTCTCTCTCATTCTCTCTTTCCTTTTGTTTTTTGGAGAGCAGTCAGTATTCATGGATGTATGATGTTGTTGTAATGCGACCCCCCCTCTCGCTCTTTCTCTCTCTCTCTCTCTTTCTCTCTCGCTCTCTCTCTCGCTCTTTCTCTCTCTCTCTCTTTCTCTCTCGCTCTCTCTCTCGCTCTTTCTCTCTCTCTCTCCTTTTTTGTTTTCAGAGGGCAGTCAGTTTTCATGGAGGTATGACATTAGTGTTAATGCGACCTCTCTCTCTCTCCCTCTCTCTCTCTCTCTCTCTCTCTCTCTCTCTCTCGCTCTTTCTCTCTCTCTCTCCTTTTTTGTTTTCAGAGGGCAGTCAGTTTTCATGGAGGTATGACATTAGTGTTAATGCGACCTCTCTCTCTCCCTCTCTCTCTCTCTCTCTCTCTCTCTCTCTCATTAATTCCTCAGTTAAATGCATCATTAGTCATGTGTCTGTGGGGGGGGGGGGGTGTAAGTGGACAGTGGACATGAGGAACCCGAATTTGCGGCTCCATGAGGTAAAGCCTCACAGATCGATGACGATGACGGTAATCAGGTCCGGAAACCGACGCCGCGCATTTGCCCCTCGTCACACCCCGTCCCGATAGAACCCAGGGGCCGCATCGGCGCTCCGGCGCCCCCTGCTCTTCCTCACTCTGATGACCGGCATCGCGGGCGTCATTACCTCACGCCGCCGGTGCGGGCCCATCCTTCATCCCTCCTCGATCCTCCCTTGCAGAGTTAGTCGGGGGGGGGGGGGGGGGGGGGGGGGGGGGGGGGGGATTGGGAGCGGGACGCGTCCCGTCTTCACCTGCCCGCACGGTGGGGGGAGTGGGGTGAGGGGGGGCGTCGCAGGGCCGCGCCGGCGAGCGGAACGCGAGACCGAAGGTAAATGGATCTTATTTTGCGGCGCGTCAACACGTGTAAAGGGGCGCACGGCTCATTACCCCCCCGATCCCTCTGCAGATACGCTGATGGATGAGGAGTGGGGCAACCTCACCCCGGCCGGCCCGCTGCCTCGCTCTGCCTTCCTCCATCTGTATTCATCTCGCCGTCCCCCTTATCGTCGTCGTCTTGGCGATGTTGTCCTGCAGACTGCGCTGTCATCGTTACACGTTCGAATTCAAAGTATTTAAACATTTTAATTTTAATATTAAGTTTTTGAAGACACGTCACCTTCCGCCTCCCAACATCGTCGATAGTGAGATTAAATTAAATTAAATTAAATTAAATTAGACTGAACTCTGCACCCAGTGTCTAACAGACCATAATACTTACCAAAAAATAGTAAGTATAATTATTATTATTATTATTATTATTATTCATTCATTCATTCATTATCTCCCGCTTTATCCTCTATTAGGGTCGCGGTGGGGTTCCCCATGCCCATCCAGGGGAGAACGTTTTGGGCGCTGGGCAGATAGACCCAGGACAGGGCGCCAATCCATCGCTGGGCACACACTCACTCACACAGACACACTCTATATGGGGTAATTTAGAGAATTCAATTGACTTGATCCATGTTTTTGGACTGTGGGAGGAAACCGGAGAACCCGAAGGAAACCCACACAGACACGGGGAGAACATGGAAACTCCACCCAGATGGGGATTCGAACCGGGAACCCCTAGCGCTGAGAGGCAACCGTGCTGACCACTAAGCCACCGTGCCTATTATTATTATTATTATTATTATTATTCATAAAAATATTAGGACACGCCTTCTAAGCGCCACATTTCGGTGGTAAATTCATCTCATTATCTCCCACAATCCTCTAGTAGGGTCCTGGGGGGGGGGGGGACACCCAGGACAGGGTGCCACCAAAGACAGACAGACAGACAGACAGACAGACAGACAGACAGGCGGACAGAAAAGCAAGCTCAACGGACGGACAGGTGGGCAGATGGAGACGGACGGACAGACAGACAGGCGCAAAGATAGGCAGACAGAGACAGAGGGACAGACAGACAGACAGACGAAGGGATGGACAGACAGACAGACAGACAGATGGACACACAGACGAATGGACAGACAGACAAGCAGGTAGACAGACACCGACAGACGAACGGATGGACAGACGGACAGACAGAAAGAGACGGACAGACAGAAAGAGACAGGCAGCCATGGGGGTTCTCCATGCCCATCCAGGGGAGAATGTTTTGGGGCGCTGGGCAGATACTCCCAGGACAGGATGCCAGTCCATCACTGGACAAACACACAGAACCTATAGGGGCAATTGAGTGGGCCAATTCACCTTGAATCCATGTTTTTGGATCCATGTCACCCGGATCGGGATTCCAACCGGGACCCCCGGCGCTGAGAGGTGCGCCACCACCACACAACCGCCTGCGGGCGGCGCCTCCAACCGCTTAGATCACCTGTTTAAAAGAAATCGACGTTAATGACCGATGATCGTTTAAAAAAAAGGTTCTAAGGTCCGCAGGTGTCTGGCGCAGCGCAGGTACGATTCTCCGGGTCCTACACTCTCGGTCACAGACGCTCCGGGTTCTAGACTCTCGGTCACCGATGCTCCGGGTTCTAGACTCTCGGTCACCGTCGCTCCGGGTTCTAGACTCTCGGTCACCGACGCTCCGGGTTCTAGACTCTCGGTCACCGGTGCTCCGGGTTCTAGACTCTCGGTCACCGTCGCTCCGGGTTCTAGACTCTCGGTCACCGTCGCTCCGGGTTGTAGACTCTCGGTCACCGCTCGGAACGCTCAGGGTTTTAGACTCTCGGTCACCGACGCTCCGGGTTCTAGACTCTCGGTCACCGACGCGCCGGGTTCCGTGGAGAAGAATGACGCGTACGTTCTCCTAAAGTGTAGCGCTAATTGTTGTTGACTGCAGACTCGCACTTGACGTTGACTTAATTAAGGCGGTCGTGGCGGCGCCGCGTGTCACCGCCACGTTCCGTAAACAGTCGGGGGTTCTTTTTCG
>JAFMOC010000161.1:122500-130000 GCA_019802505.1 Corydoras sp. C115
GGGGAGGGGCGTGGGAGAGAGGCGCAGCGATCTAATGTTATTAACTGATCAAACCGACTGGCGCAGGAACAGGAAATTTCCCCAGCCAAGCCGGCGTTCGCGGCCACGCCGTCTCCAGCTGAGGGTTCCTCGTTCTAAATGGGCTCTGATTGGTCTAACAACTGATCCGCCACTTTGATTCGTGACGGGGTTCCGCGGTAGCACCGCGTCGGCTGGTCAGGGTCGCCGGCTCGTGGGGAACGGGGTTCCGGATGGATCCTGAATGGTGCGGTGTCCCTCGGACGTAGATTAGATTAGATTAGATTCAACACGGCAAGTGCAAGATATACAATAAAACTTTAATATATAAATTATGTATAGTATATAAAGTATGTAAAATATATATACACTATGTACAGTGTGTGACATTGTAACATATGTAACATTATGTTGAGTATATAAAGTATGTAGAGTATGCACACTATGTACAGTATATACAGTAGGTTTACTATATAAAGTATTTGGAGTATATACACTATGTAGATTATATACAGTATGTCACGTGTGTGTATATATATATATATATATATATATATATATATATATATATATATATATATATATATATATATATATTTATATACAGTGTGTCACATATATATATATATGCTATTTACAGTATATACAATATGTTTAGTGTAAAAAGTATGTAGAGTATATACACCTTGTACAGTATATACAGTAGGTTTAGTATATAAAGTATGTGGAGTATATACATTATGTACAGTATATGCAGTAGGTTTAGTATGTAAAGTATTTGGAGTATATACACTATGTAGATTATATACAGTGTGTCACGTATATAAAGTATGTAGCATATATATGCTATTTACAGTATATACAGTATGTTTAGTATGCAAAGTATTTAGAGTATATACATTATGTACAGTATATAGAGTAGGTTTTGTATATGAAGTATTTGGAGTATATACACTATGTAGATTATATACAGTATGTCATGTATATAAAGTATTTAGAGTTTATACATTGTGTACAGTATATGCAGTAGGTTTAGTATATGAATTATGTGGAGTATATACAGTATGTTTGGGTATACAATATGTAGAGTATATACACTATGTTTGCAGATGTGGGGCAGATGTGGGGCAGATGTGGGGCAGATGAGGCGTCTGATCTCACCGTGGGTCTGATGCAGATTGATTTAGATCTGATATAGTTTTCAATCCTTTAGACTTCCTTTTCCCACCTCTATCCCCCCCCCCACCACTGTTTGAGCGCACGGGCACCTCAGTGGTGTGTGTGTGTGTGTATGTGTATGTGAGTGTGTGTGTATGTGAGAGTGTGTGTATGTGAGAGTGTGTGTGTGTGTGTGAGTGTTAAGTATAAATCGTAGCGGCCCGGCTCTCCTGACATGAGCGAGCTCCCTAAAGGAAGAGCAGTAGTGTACGGCGAGGGGACGGGGGGACGGGGCGGGGGGACGGGGGGGGGGCACCGCGCCACGCCGAGCGTGACGGTAATAGCGCGCGGCAGACGTAACTATTTCACAGGGGCTTAGCGGCCCCGCCGGATGATGTAGTCTGTCAGCGCTACACAGATCCAATCCCAACTTCCCCGGGATTATGTCCGACCATGTGACCCGGCGGCTCGGCCACGCCCAATGTGGCGAGGCAGGTGGAGAGCGGGGCAACCGGCGGGCCGTCAGACGCTCGGTAATCAGTGACGTTCCCGAAACCAGCACCGGTTCCTGACGTGACGGTTCCCCTAACGTTCCCCACCACGCGCCGCGCCGTAAATCAGCGGCAGGTCTCTTTGATCTCCTCGTCGGCGTTCATCACGGCGCCCGAAACGGCGGCCCGTTAATCAGACCGGACTCCATTTATCCGTTTCATACAATAACAGAACGGCGGCGCTCGTCACAAACGACTTTCCCTCCACACTCGATTAGTTCCTGCTCTGAGACGCCGTAATGGAAGCCATTTACTCGGGATGCTGAGTAATGATGTGGACGCCTCCCTATAGTTACCATCCGTGGGTTCTGTGGGCTTTACCAACTTAATGTAGGACTTTAGAGGGGATTCATCACACGGGGTTAAGTACCGCCGCACCCCGAAGTCGCAGTCCCGATGCGTGGGAATCCCCGGGTCACGACCCCAAATCATCGCTAGGTAATTACTGCATCATCTTCTGTGGACGTATCTTGATGCAGAACGTACTGCTGGCAGCGGAAAGTGGGCGTGGCCTTCCTGAGCCTCGGTCCTCACAAGGTTCCTTTCTTTTAAAATTGAAAAAAATTCCATGGAGATTTGTCTTGTCCCTGTCACTTTGGCATGTTCTTCTGGGATTCAGGCTTAGAACAATGTAAAGCTACACTGTTAACGCTGCTTGCTGCCAAAAGAGGGCGTGGCCTCCCTGAACCTCGGTCCTCACAAGGTTTTTTTTTTTTTTAATTAAATAAGCACCAGGGAGATTGGTCTTGTCCCTGTCGCTTTGACATGTTCTTCTGGGATTCAGGCTTAGAACAATGTAAAGCTACACTGTTAACGCTGCTTGCTGCCAAAAGAGGGCGTGGCCTCCCTGAACCTCGGTCCTCACAAGGTTTTTTTTTTTTTAATTAAATAAGCACCAGGGACATTTGTCTTGTCCCTGTCGCTTTGGCATGTTCTTCTGGGATTCAGGCTTAGAATAATGTAAAGCTACAATGTTAATGATGCTGGCTGCTATAAGAGGGCGTGGCCTCCCTGAACCTCGGTCCTCACAAGGTTCCTTTTTCTCCCTATAGTTACGATCCGTGGGTTCTGTGGGATTTACCATTAATGTAGGACTTTAGAGGGGATTCATCACACGGGGTTAAGTACCGCCGCACCCCAAAGTCGCAGTCCCGATGCGTGGGAATCCCCGGGTCACGACCCCAAATCATCGCTAGGTAATTACTGCACCGGCTTCTGTGGACGCATCCGGATGCAGAACATACGGGTTCTATACCCCTGTGTGGGTCCATTCCACGCCATGAATCGGAACGTTTGGACGGTTCCAAAAGACGGAACCTGAATTCTGCATGTCGCTTTATTTAAACATGATTATGTACACGTCTACCCCAGTGTTCTACACTGAGGGCGTGGCCTTTAGGAGCCTCGGTCCTCACAAGGTTTCTTTCATTTAAAATTGAAAAAAATTCCAGGGAGATTTTGTCCCTCTCGCTTTGGCATGTTCTTCTGGGATGCAGGCTTAGAATAATGTAAAGCTACAATGTTAACGATGCTGGCTGCTATAAGAGGGCGTGGCCTTCCTGAGCCTCGGTCCTCACAAGGTTCCTTTCTTTTAAAATTGAAAAAAATTCCAGGGAGATTTGTCTTGTCCCTGTCGCTTTGGCATGTTCTTCTGGGATTCAGGCTTAGAACAGTGTAAAGCTACACCGTTAACGCTGCTGGCTGCCAAAAGAAGGCGTGGCCTCCCTGGACCACGGTCCTCACAAGGTTCCTTTTTAAAAAAAAAAAATATTTAAAAAGGACCAGGGTGCTTGGTCACTGTTGCTTTGGCATGTTCTTCAGGGGTTGGGCTTAGAACACTGTACGGCTACACTATTAAAACTGCTGGTTGCCAAAAGAGGGCGTGGCCTTCCTGAACCTCGGTCCTCACAAGTTTTCTCCCATTAAACATGAAGTACACCAGGGAGTTTTGTCTTGCCACCGTCGCTTTGGCATGTTCTTCAACGGTTGAGGCTTAAAATACTGTACAGCTGTAAATCTCCAGGCCCCGGGGCCACACCCGGCCCTCGAGCTGTTCCGGTCTGGTCCGTCTGAGGTTCGTGGAACTATAGAAATGAATTTGATGTGTGTGTGTGTGTGTGTGTGTGTGTGTTTCCGTTCAGCTGAAGCGTCTTACACCCCCCACCCGCTCCCCAACCCCCCCCCCCAGACAATCAGCTGTGGTCCAGAATAGTGATGCGGTTAAATTGGGGAGGATGGGAAAAAAAAAAAAAAAGCGCGAGTTGAGAGTACAAGCGACGCAGGGATTACCAGAACGCAGACGCGCGTTGTTCTCTCAAGCATTCGCGAGTTAAGAGAACAGCTCGCCGCGTCGCCCATCGCGTGCGATGATCATCCAGCCTCGAAGAAAGTGATTAGAATACATCAGCACACCTCCCGTCAGCGGCGCAGCTGCTCCGGAAACCTCGTCGTGCAGCATCACATCAGCCGCCGCGTCCGCGCCGCAGACAGCGGGTTCCGGGACCGCAAGCGTGCGAGGGCGCCGGGCGCCGGGCGGCCCCGTCGTCAATTCTGCTTTCTAGGGCGCGTCATCGTCCTCAAGCTTCAGTGCTCCACGCGTCCTTCCCCTCGCCGGCTGAGCCATGGTGACACCATCACTGTCGCTTTGGCATGTTCTTCAAAGTTTTAAACTCTGCGGAAAAAGGGCGTGGCCTCCCTGAACCTCGGTCCTCACAAGGTTTATTTCTTTTACCTTTATATAAAAACAGCGATTTTTTTTTCACCCTGTCGCTTTGGCATGTTCTTCTGGGATTCAGGTTTAGAACATTGTAAAGCTACACTCTCAATGCTACTGGCTGCCAAAAGGGGGCGTGGCCTCCCTGAACCTCGGTCCTCACAAGGTTTATTTCTTTTACCTTTATTTAAAAATCAGGGTTTTTTTTTGTCCCTGTCGCTTTGGCATGTTCTTCAGGGGTTTGGGCTTAGAACACTGTAAAGCTACACTCTCAACGCTTCTGGCTGCCAAAAGTGGGCGTGGCCTCCCTGAACCTCAGTCCTCACAAGGTTTATTTCTTTTACCTTAATATAAAAACAGCGATTTTTTTTTTCACCCTGTCGCTTTGGCATGTTCTTCTGGGATTCAGGCTTAGAACACTGTAAAGCTACACTCTTAACGCTGCTGGCTGCCAAAAGGGGGCGTGGCCTCCCTGAACCTCGGTCCTCACAAGGTTTATTTCTTTTACCTTTATATAAAAACAGCGATTTTTTTTCCCCCGTCGCTTTGGCATGTTCTTTTGGGATTCAGGTTTAGAACAATGTAAAGCTACAGTCTTAACGCTGCTGGCTGCCAAAAGGGGGCGTGGCCTCCCTGAACCTCGGTCCTCACAAGGTTTATTTCTTTTACCTTTATATAAAAAAAACATGTTTTTTTTTTCCCCCTGTCGCTTTGGCATGTTCTTCAGGGGTTCGGGCTTAGAACACTGTAAAGCTACAGTCTTAACGCTGCTGGCTGCCAAAAGGGGGCGTGGCCTCCCTGAACCTCGGTCCTCACAAGGTTTATTTCTTTTACCTTTATATAAAAAAAACATGTTTTTTTTTTCCCCCTGTCGCTTTGGCATGTTCTTCAGGGGTTTGGGCTTAGAACACTGTAAAGCTACACTCTTAACGCTGCTGGCTGCCAAAAGGGGGCGTGGCCTCCCTGAACCTCGGTCCTTACCTTTATTTAAGAATCAGGGATTTTTTTTGTCCCTGTCGCTTTGGCATGTTCTTCTGGGATTCAGGCTTAGAACACTGTAAAGCTACACTCTTAACGCTGCTGGCTGCCAAAAGGGGGCGTGGCCTCCCTGAACCTCGGTCCTCACAATTTTTATTTCTTTTACCTTTATATAAAAGAAACCTGGATTTTTTTTCCTGTCGCTTTGGCATGTTCTTCAGGGGTTTGGGCTTAGAACACTGTAAAGCTACACTCTTAGCTGCCAAAAGGGGGCGTGGCCTCCCTGAACCTCGGTCCTCACAAGGTTTCTTATTTTACGTTTATGTAAAAAAACGGGGATTTCTTTTTTTGTCCCTGTCGCTTTGGCATGTTCTTCAGGGGTTTGGGCTTAGAACACTGTAAAGCTACACTCTTAACGCTGCTGGCTGCCAAAAGAGGGCGTGGGACTCCCGAACCTCGGTCCTCACAAGTTTTCTCCCTTTAAACATGAAATACACCAGTTAGTTTTGCTTTTCTAGGGCGCGTCATCGTCCTCAAGCTTCAGTGCTCCATGCGTCCTTCCCCCCGCCCGCTGAGCGATGGTGACACCGGCTCCGAGTCCGGTCCGGGTTCCGTACGGCCGGGTCGCGGCGTGACGGTGCCCTTGGGGGATTAAAACATCCTCCTCATGTTTACCACGACTTGCCGCGGTGCGAGTCTGCATCTGTATTAATAAGATTTCTAATGAAAATCACGACGGGATTAAATTTATAACGCCGTCACTACAATTTAAGCGCCGGGCCCCGAACTGTCAGTCATTCCCGAAAAAAAAAAAAAAAAAAACTCGACATTTTAATAACGTTTTATCAGGAACTCTTATTCTCTTTATCTGTTCTTTAAATAAATTGTGAGAATAAGTTTAATTACGGCTGCTTTCCCCCTCGCTCTCTGTGTTTTATTATTCGGGATTGTTCAGCACTGTTTTCAGTCTCGTGGCTGAAAACCACGTTCTGGTTTTTTTCTGTAAACGAAATCGGACACGTGAGAGTGTGTTCTAGATCAGATCTGGAACATGCAGAACTGTGACCGTTAGTGTGAGGTGTGTGGAACATCTGTATGATGTGTATCAGTGAGTCAGTGTGGGGTGTGTGGAACATCTGTATGATGTGTATCAGTGTGAGGTGTGTGGAACATCTGTATGATGTGTATCAGTGTGAGGTGTGTGGAACATCTGTATGATGTGTATCAGTGTGGGGTGTGTGGAACATCTGTATGATGTGTGTCAGTGTGGAGTGTGGGGTGTGTGGAACATCTGTATGATGTGTATCAGTGAGTCAGTGTGGGGTGTGTGGAACATCTGTATGATGTGTATCAGTGTGAGGTGTGTGGAACATCTGTATGATGTGTATCAGTGAGTCAGTATGGGGTGTGTGGAACATCTGTATGATGTGTATCAGTGAGTCAGTGTGGGGTGTGTGGAACATCTGTATGATGTGTATCAGTGAGTCAGTGTGAGGTGTGTGGAACATCTGTATGATGTATATGATGTCATTAGGTAACAGTATGATGTCATTAGGTAACAGTATGATGTCAGTAGGTAACAGTATGATGTTAATAGGTATGTGTATGATGTCAGTAGATAACAGTATGATGTCGGTAGGTATGTGTATGATGTCAATAGGTATGTGTATGATGTCAGTAGGTAATAGTATGATGTCATTAGGTAACAGTATGATGTCAGCAGGTATGTGTATGATGTCATTAGGTAACAGTATGATGTCAGCAGGTATGTGTATGTCAGTAGGTAACAGTATGATGTCATTAGGTAACAGTATGATGTCAGTAGGCATGTGTATGATGTCAGTAGGTAACAGTATGATGTTTGTCAGTCAATAATTGTCTGTATGTATCACAATTCTGATACATAAGTCAGTGATGATATAATGTATCAGTCAGTCATTCAGTGCTGTTGATTGGTAATCCACACGGCGTCTCGGTCTGTAACCGAGCGATCGTCCCGAACATCGGTGAGCGTATTCATCGATTACCCGTCCGCCAGCGTGGGCGCTGTGTATCAGTAACTTTGTCAGAGGTGTGTATCGG
>JAFMOC010000161.1:132500-155000 GCA_019802505.1 Corydoras sp. C115
AGATCACTCCGGATCACCCCGAATCGTTTTGGATCACTCCAGTTCAACCCCCCTGAATCGTTTTTGGATCACTCCAGATCATACAAAACCCCTTCAGGTCACTCAAATCTCTCTGAATCACTTTGAATCACTCCAAAATCACTCTGGATTACTCTGAATCACTCCAATTCACTCTAGACAACTCCAAAACACTATGGATCTCTCTGAATCACTATGAGTCACTCCAAAACCACTCAGAATTACACAGAGTCACTCCAATCTGACTCCGAATCGCTCCAAAATCACTATGGATCACTCCAAAATCACTCAGAATTGCTCAGTCACTCCGATCTGACTCCGAATCACTACGAAATCACTCAGAATTACTCAGAGTCACTTTGATCTGACACCGAATCACTCCAAAATCACTATGGATCACTCCAAAATCACTCAGAATTACTGAGTCACTATGATCTGACTCCGAATCACTCCAAAATCACTATGGATCACTCCAAAATCACTCAGAATTACTGAGTCACTATGATCTGACTCCGAATCACTCAAAAATAACTGAGAATTACTGAGTCACTCCGGTCTCCCTCTCAATCACTCCTAAATCACTCCCGATCACTCTGAATCATTCTGGATCACTTCAGATCACTCCGAATCACTCCTAAATCACTCCCGATCACTCTGAATCATTCTGGATCACTTCAGATCACTCCGAATCACTCCAAAATCACTGCAGATCACTCCGAATCATTCTGGATCACTTCAGATCAATCTGAATCACTCCAAAATCACTGCAGATCACTCCGAATCATTCTGGATCACTTCAGATCAATCTGAATCACTCCAAAATCACTGAAGATTATTCTGGATCACTTCAGATCAATCCGAATCACTCCAAAATCACTGCAGATCACTCCGAATCATTCTGGATCACTCCAGATCACTCTGAATCACTCCAAAATCACTGAAGATCATCCCGAATCATTCTGGATCACTTCAGATCACCCCGAATCACGCCCAAATCACTGTAGATCACTCCGAATCATTCTGGATCACTTCAGATCACCCCAAATCACGCCCAAATCACTGCAGATCCCACAAAAAAGCAATTCTTTCACTATGAAGACACTCTTGTGTCCTGTCTTCCTCATTGAGGAGTCTCTCTCCCCCCCCCCCCCCCCCCCCCGCTTACAGCGTTCTGTACGTTGTGATGACATCATAGCGCGGCGCTGAGAACTTGTGAGAGTGGACAGTAAATCTTTATTGTGACTCTGTGATGTCATTAAACAACGCAGCTCTACAGAAGTGTTGGATTTATTGTTTCTGAGACGTGACCGTAAATCCATATTATAACTATAAATGAACCCCCCCCCCTTCACCCCCCCCACCCCCCCACCACAGTGTCATACATAAACAAGTCCATACTTTAAGACTGAGGCGTAGTGATGGGATGGAGGCTCTGCTGCCAAACAGCTTCACGGCCGCGGGTTCCAATGTTTTGTTCTCTGTGTGTGGCGTTTGGTTCTCCATTCCAAAGGACTTCTCTGGTTTCCTCCAGAAGGTGGATGTCACATGACGTTCTGCCCATCCGAGATGCACGGCAAGAAGGTCCCGGGTTCCGTTATTGGATGCGGGGAACGCATGTCTGTCATCTGTCTGTGTGGGGAACCTCAGGGTTCGGGCCTCGGTCCTCACAAATATTTTTTCTACCAAAGCCTGAAAGCCTGAACCTCCGGGTTTCCACCGGGTTCTCTGGTCTCCTCCCACAGTGCAAAAATGTGGATTTAAGGTGAATTGGCTGCTTTAAATTGCCCTTAACAAAATGACGACGGGCGCCCTGCCCTGGGTGAATTTCCCAGCAGCCGAAACGTTCTCTCCTAGATGGTTATGGGGAACCCCCCCCCCTTCCTCCACCACCTTTCCCCCGTGTTCTCTTGAGGTCTTGCATCGGCAGCTGCACCGCGTTTTGTTAAGAATGATATTCACGTATAAACGCGGCCCATAAAAATGGAGGTTATTTAATAATCCGTGCTTGAAAGGTTCTCACCAGGTTCCACGTATTTTACAGAGCCTGATTCATACTTTCAAAATCCAATACTCCACAGAGATGAAACCTCGCTGGGTTAATAATACGGTGTGAGGCGGGAACTCTCAGGGCTGGAAAGTGCCCCGCGGCGGGCGGGCGGGGAGTTCGGCGACGCTTGTAAAGGCAAACAACGGAACCGCAAGAGCACGCCGAGTTCCGCGGCGATGCGGTCGAACTGACTGACAGGCCATAAAGAACCCGTGATGGGTACCGCGCACAGTACAGGTACATTCCCAGAAGTCCCGGCTATGACGCCAACGGGGAACGTTTAGGAGCGCAAACCGCCGGCTGAACGCCCTCTGAAGGTGGAGTGAGCAAATCTGTGATGTCACGGGACATTCTGTCCATCTGTGCGGGATGTCACGTCTGTGTGAACTGACTGACAGGCCATAAAGAACCCATGATGGTTACTGGGCACAGTAGAGGTACGTTTCCAGAAGTCTCAGCTACGCCAATGGGGAACGTTTAGAACGCTCCCGTGCCCTTCTTCAGATGGATCCTCATTCAGGGAATGGTGCTTGGCAGCGAGCAGGGTACCGGGAGGGTTATGTCCCGAGAAGTAACACGAGTTCCGTAGCGATGCGGTCGAACAGTACAGGTACGTTCCTAGAAATCCCAGATACGCCAACGGGAAACGTCTACAACACTCCCAGGCCATAAAGAACGTGTGATGGGTACCGGACACAGTACAGGTACGTTCCCAGAAATCCCAGATACGCCAACGGGGAACGTCTAGAACGCTTCCATGCCCTTCTTCAGATGGATCCTCATTCGGGGAATGGTGCTTGGCAGCGAGTGGGGAACCGGGAGGGTTATGTCCCGAGAAGTAACACGAGTTCCGTAGCGATGCGGTCGAACCGACTGACGGGCCATAAAAACTCGTGATGGGTACTGGGCACAGTACAGGTACGTTCCCAGAAATCCCAGATACACCAACGGGAAACATCTAGAACACTCCCAGGCCATAAAGAACGTGTGATGGGTACTGGGCACAGTACTAGTACGTTCGCAGAAATCCCAGATACGCCAACGGGGAACGTCTAGAACACTTCCGTGCCCTTCTTCAGATGGATCCTCATTCGGGGAATGATGCTTGGCAGCGAACGGGGTACCGGGAGGGTTTCGACCAGAGAAGTATCTGGAAAACGCGACCAGATCTCGACGCGGAACCTGCTCAACACCGAGCTCTGGGATTTCGCAGGTTTTTATCTGCGTTCCCTGAAACATTTACACCCCCCCCCCCCGACACGTTCCCCCTCCTCGCGGGGCCCGCCCGTGATTTGTGGCACGTGTACAGATGTGTTACTGCGAGACGGTTTATTGTGACAGGCGAGATGGGGCTCCGCCGGTCTCCAAGGCTTTATGGAGGAGCGCCTCGGATGGCGGAGACCCCCCCTCGTCCCGCCCCCCCGACCCCCTCGTCTCTCCACTTAACGAGCCCGAGGTCACAGGAAAATGGCACAGTGCTCCACTTAAGCTGAGGTCAGGTCCCAGAGCAGACTCGGGGCCCTTTTGGTGGAGGGAAGTCGAATTCCCGCTTTGCCTCTGAGCCTCGTTATCGCTGGGTTCCGCCTCGCCGTCTATTCCGAAATCTGAAGCCGAAAGAACCCGAGAACGAGGCGGGTGGAGGATTACGGCGTGTTTGCGGTTTTCGGAGTGACGGAGAGCAGCTGGGTGGCTGATCCGCGAGTCTTTTAAGTGAAATCATTTCCTTTTTCTTCATCGCAAAAAAGAAAACGTCTCAGAAGTTCACTCGGCGTACCGCGTTCCGCCGGGAGCTCGCCTGAAGAACCGGGATGATGCGATCCTTTTTGACCGGGGGTAACGTGTCCGATTCTGAACGTCTGCCCACTGAAACCACTTCCACCTGAAACGGATATTTCCCGGGGTGAACCTTAAGGTTCTTAAGCTTTAGCACCTTAGGCTAAAACCTTAGGCTTTGATTGGCAGGTTAAGAGGGGGCTCTGGAACCCCGCCTACGCTGCAGAATGTGGCTGGATCGGCCTTCTAGTTTGTCCCGTCTTCTTACCTCAAATAATGGCGGCTTTGAATCGTTGCCTGACGTCTTCGTGATCGCCGTGCGTTCGCCAGAAGTAAAGGTTCTCCGACGTTGGCAGAAAACATGCAGATACATGGTTGACACTATACTGTGGGTTCTCCATTAAAACACAAATAAGGAACCTCATGGAGCAGCGCATTGAGTCCAGGTAGCTGCACCGTGGAAATAGCAAACCGCCAAAGTCAGAGTGCCGCCTGACTTTTAAACACTGTCGCTGATTGGTTTATTGCACGTACGTTTATTGTACGTTGGTTTATTGTGCGCTTCGTAATTCTTCCATCGTTGCGAACACAAAGACGTACTTCGGTTGATTGGTCCGTTTTGCGGTTCTCGAATTGCGACATCCCTCGTCTCCGCAGAAGTCGTTCGGTGGCTCTTCGGAGACGGACGGACGTAAATAGGTTGAGCGTTAAATCGGCCGCCAACGCAGACTCGGACACTCCAGGTTCACACATTGTGCTTCGTAAAAAGAAATACCCTCCCACCTCCCCCACCTCCATCTCCACGCCACCCAGGGCGATCGGTCCGCAGAGCCGTAATCAAAAACAATAACCAGTGGGATAGCGTAAACGTTTGGAAACGTCGCGTAAAGAAGTATGGAATAATAATCCGTGTGTGGCCGCGGCGAGCGAGGCGAACGGGGCGAACGGGGCGAACGAGGCGAACGCAAACATTTCACAACACAAGATGTTTGAATAAAGGCCCTGGCACCGATGGCTGGGAGATAGAGACGCGCCGCGTTAATTACGCCCCGGCTCGTAAAAATAAACCGGCGGGATAAAATACGGGTCTCCGTACCGGGAAGCTTAACCTATAAAATGGCAGCGGCGGCGTGCGGACGGGCGGGCGGGAGGGTGCGTTGTTTGGAGAAAAAACACAACAAGCTTAGAGAAAGAGGGGTGGGGAGTGGAGGCAGAATTGGGGGCAACCGGGGCAAAAAAAAAAATGGCCCTGCAGTCAACAAAGAGCGCTGTGTTTACTCCGAATTTAAAGACCGGACCCCCCCCCAATCCCCCCCCCCAACGTTGTGTGGCATCGGCGTGCAAAAAAAAAAAATAAATAAATAAAATAGGCCACGTTTATTATTCTTAGACCCTGAGCGAAGTAATATTCAGACGGGAGGCTCGCGGAGGGAAGGCCAGGCTGCTCGCTCGCTCGAGTATACACTTTTAAGTGAGTAACATTAGGAGAGAAATGGATTATTTTCCCATAAGCGCGGCGGCGGCAGCGGCGCTACACCGGGTGGCCCGCTCCTTAAGCCGTGTTAACATAAGAGCCGGGCGGCGGATAAGGGACCGGGGCTCCTACGACAATTACAGGACGGAACCTGGATTTTTTTTTATTGCACTGGCCGTCCTGCGGTTGCCTTATATAGCGTTTCAATTGTTAAATACAGGTCACATGATCATCTGTACACATCTGTACACTGTTGAGGCTGCCGCCGCCCGAGGAGGATGAGGCCCCCAACCGAGCCTCGGTCCTCACAAGGATTCGTCCTTAAAGTATCAATATAACAGGTTTTGTCTTGCCGCTGTCGCTTCGTCTTATAACACTGTGAACATTGTGACAAATTGACTGTGTGTTGAGAACGGAAACGGGAATGAGAACGGGAACGGGAACGGGAACGCCGAGCTGCTTTAAGATCGAAGGGTTTAATAAACGAAAGGAGTGTTCGCGGATAAACGTGGCGCTGACCGTCGTATTCCGTATCCGGAGTTTCCGTAGTTGACTTATAGAGTCATCCCGAGGAGGATGAGGCCCCCACCGAGCCTCGGTCCTCACAAGGATTCGTCCGTAAAATATCAATATAACATGTTTTGTCTTGCCGCTGTCGCTTCGTCTTATAAAACTGTGAACATTGTGACGATGTACGATTGTAAAAAGTGCTCTAGGAATAAATTTTAAATACTTCTTAAATTGGCTCTGTGTTGAGAATGCGACGGCGTCTGCAGGGTTGTGTGTTGGGAACGCGAATGTGAACGCAAACGGGAACGCCGAGCTGCTCTAAGGTCGAAGGGTTTAATAAACGAACAAAACGAAAATTGTAGCGTTCGTGGATAAACGTCGCGTTCCCGTATCCGGCGTTTCCGCAGTCGGGAAGTTAGTGCGCTCCGGATTCCGCCCCCACACGCAGTACGGAGGACGGTTGGAGCGGCAGGTTGTTTTCGTGTTTTTTTTGTTTTTTTTATTGCGACGGATCACAGTTGGAGACGTGCGATGGATTGGTGCGAGTCTTCAGATCTAATATTAGACGTGGCGTCTGAGCCAACCATTCGGATTGTGAGTGAGAAGTAAGCAGGAGACAGGACGATCCAATCAGGCGCCTCTCCGGTCGGTGGTGGTGGAGGGCGCTGTGGGTTCGTGGGAGGTTGAGGTCTTTGTGAGGACCGAGTGCGTCCGAGTTCGTCCCCAACGTGTTGAATGGGGACGGGGTCGGATTCCACCAGCACTGAGCCTCGGTCCTCACATGGTCTTGTCCTGCAAGACATGGGGTTGTCATCCTTTAATCCAGAGGTCCTGTCCATGTGGAGTTTTGTATGTTCTTCCCATGTTGGTCTGGGCCACATGCTGCCACATGGGTATCGATATGTATGGACCCAATAGATTATAGAATGAGAGAAGAGATATTTGTAATACACACACACACACACACACACACACACACACACACACTACAGCTACAGAGGTCCATGTGGAGTTTTGTATGTTCTTCCCATGTCAGTCTGGGCCACATACTGCTACATGGGTATTGATATGTATGGACTTAATAGCTTACAGAATATGAGATATGATACTTACCACACACACACACACACACACACCCACTACAGATCCAGAGGTCCACATGTCCACATGGAGTTTTGTATGTTCTTCCCATGTTATTCCCATCTTCCCATGCTGCCACATGGGTCTCGATAAGTATGAACCTAATAGCTTATAGAATAAGTTGAAAGCTATTTGTAACACACACACACACACACTGCATCTCTGGCCCCGGACTTCGACCCCATTAGAACAGCCCTCCACCCCCCACCCCGCCCCCCCCGCACACTGTACTTTCTCTCTGGTCTCTCGCGACCCGGCGGCGGTGATGTCATCGCTCCTCGCTGGTTTAACGTTCGTGTCATGCATTAACTCCAGATCTCCCGGCGTCCCATCAAACATGGCGGCGGATGTGAGCGGCGCGGGGTGAGGGTGCTGTGCCTCGGTTTAACCGCGTGCCCTCTGAAGGAGAGCGAGAGACGGGGGGTGGGGGTGGCGTGGGGTGGGCTGGGGGGATATGCGAATGCATGGAAGTGGTTAGAGTCAAAGGAACCATGACAGCCCTTAAAATATGAGAGGAGCTCGCAGTTCTGAATAAATGTTTGTATACATTTTTTTTGTATATCTTGGAGTGCGCGCCGGCGGGATGAACTGCGCTTAAAGACATCTGGATGCGATGAAATACCATTTGTCTAAACAGAAAGGAGCCGCGCTCTCGGAGCGCCGGGGGAAAACCACCCAGAGAGCGCGCCGCTTTTCGCGAGGCGTTCCGAACCCGCGAGGCGTTCCGCGACGCCATATTGACAAACATTTCCCCCAAACGGCTTTCCGAACCGAACGCGTTCACGCCGTCACACTGTTCGGGCTGACGGCAGGTGTGGTGGAGTTCGCACGGCGCCGTCTCATTAAAGGGTTAACGGTGGAGGGGCCGTGTGGTTGAGGAACCGGCCTCGTCACCCGAAAGGTCTGCGGTTCGATTCCCGCTCACACCAAGTGCTACAGCTGAAGTGCCCTTGGGGAAGGCCCCTAACCACAACGGCTCATACGGCACCGTCTGATCACTTCACTAATACTACCTCCGCCTGCAATACTACAACAAATGCTGCAATACTACTATAGATGCTTCTACTAATACTATACATTTTATTACTACAACCAATACTTTTAATGTTTCTACAACTACAACTAATACTATTGATGTTACTACAACTAATACTATTGATGTTACTACAACTACTACTAATGTTACTACAACTACTACTAATGTTACTACAACTATTACTAATGTTACTACAACTACTACGAATGTTACTACAACTACGACTAATGTTACTACAAATATTACTAATGTTACTACAACTACTACTAATGTTACTACAACTACTACTAATGTTATTACAACTATTACTAATGTTACTACAACTGCTATTAATGTTATTACAACTATTACTAATGTTACTACAACTATTACTAATGTTACTACAACTATTACTAATGTTACTGCAACTACTACTAATGTTACTACAACTATTACTAATGTTACTACAACTATTACTAATGTTACTACAACTACTACTAATGTTATTACAACTATTACTAATGTTACTACAACTACTACTAATGTTATTACAACTACTACTAATGTTACTACAACTACTACTAATGTTACTACACCTACTACTAATGTTACTACAACTACTACTAATACTATTGATGTTACTACAACTACCACTAATACTACTAATACTACCACTATAATAGTTACTATTACTATTACTTCCTTTGATGTCACTTCAACTAAATCTTATACTATCAAAATTATTACTACTAATACTATCGATGTTACTACTATTAATACTATGTCTGTTACTCTTATTCTGTAATTATTACTCCTGTTGTTTCATCAATACTGTAATTTCTGATTCTATTGATGTTTTTTACTTTTATTACTACAACTGACATTAATACTAATGCGTGTGTATTGTTTCATTTACTTCCAATACTAATACTACGACTTGAACAAGTAACATTTCTACTCCTGCTACCACTGTCAATACTATCTACTACAACGTCCACTACTCATAATAACAATAAACCAGAGCAGTCATGACAATGGGAGAACATGCAAAATGGTAGACCCATGGTAGGCTGTTCTCTTTCGAATGGCAATGCAGCCGCCTCTCTCACGCCGTGGAGGCGGGACAACGAGTGGAGCGTCCCCCCGCCACGAGTAACGTCCAACAACGGAATAAACCGCTCCACGCGGTATCACACTCGCGGGACGAAGACAGAACGTCCCGTGTTCAGGCCTACGACCCGGCGGAACTCTGCGTTGTATATCCGAGCGTCCCGGCTTCCCAAAGCTCTTCCATATGTACGACACGACATGCGAAGACGCGAGCAAAGCGAGCGCGGTGTTTATCGCTGGGAGTTAATTGATGTAATATGTCTCCCGCCTTTTTTTTTATTTATTTATTTTTTTTATATATTTATTTTTTTTCCTTCTCCGTGCGGCGACTTTTAATGGTGCAGCATTTAAGCCCCGCCATTATTCAGCCGGCCACGGCGAATACATATGTGAATAATAAACCATCTAAATGTAAACTACTTCAGGAGGCTTTATGGCATATTAATTAGCATTTTTAATCAGCAACTGGTGATGAAGGCCGGGACAAAGAGAGACGAAACGGGCGGGGGGGGGAGAGAGAGAGAGAGAGAGAGAGAGAGAGAGAGAGTGAGAGGTAGGTTTTTTTGGGGGAGGCGACGAGGTAGAGAGAGAGACACCTATAGATTTATCAGCTTCTTAATTCCATTGAAACCAACGGTCCGAGCGGCCCGCGGACGGCGACACGACCGGGATAATAAGCATCATGGAAACTAATCAGATTTCTAAGAGGAATTGATTGTTGGTCTGGCTGAAGGAGCGGAGAGGCGGTTGACAATAAGCCGGAATTTAAGTGTTAATTTTTATGCTAATCCGCTGGCATCTCCGCGCGATACAATTTGGTTTTCGCCCGCCGCCCGCCGATATGAAATTGTCCCGCTCGCCGAGAAAATGTCAGCTTGCCAGAGCCTGAAAGCTTGTAATTTATTAGGTATGTTTCTATTAGTATGTGTCACAGTTGTTAGCGAGCCGCTCGCTCGTTCCACGCCCGTCGCATTGCACTTGCGCACATGTGCTCCCAACACACACACACACACACACACACACACACAATACACACAACACACACACAACACACACAACACACACACAATAGAATTCCAGGCTCAGGCTTCTTGTGCTCTTAAAGCGCGTTTCAGTTCAGTGGCTGGAGCGCCGGGGCATTAATGTATTATCATATATCGGGCGGTCCTTGCCCCGTGGACAAAAGGCTATTTAATACAATTTAATGACATTCCCGAGCAGAAGGGGGAGAAATAATCAAGCGAGCGACGGGGCAGAAAGGAGGGCAGATTAAAATAGCGGCTGTGCCTCCGCTGTGTACGTCCGAAAATCACAACCTGGAGAAAAAAAAAAATACAAATCTAAATAATAACCAAAAATAAATAAGTAAATAAACGCGGATCGGCGTCGTGGATCCAGTCCGGGGAGTCACATGGTTCCTTTGGGTTAGGTGGTCGACTTGCCGTCCCTGATGGACACCCAAACAGAGGTAGTGGGTTGGTACGACCCCCGGAATGTCATATGTTTGCATATGGTGGTGGGGTTGGGTGGTGGTGCACGGTGGGAGGAAATGCAGAGCGGTGTAGGTGGTTGCTCTGTGGTTGTACGTTTGGGTTGCATGCGACCATTCGACCAAATATCAAAATAATAGCTAAAAAATGTAAATTAGCGTCGTGGATCCAGTCCAGGGAGTCACATGGTTCCTTTGGGTTGGGTGGTCGACTTGCCGTCCCTGATGAACGACGAAACAGGGGTAGTGGGATGGTACGCACTCCCAGGGACGTCCCCTGGGAACGTCATATGTTTGCATATGGTGGTGGTGCACGTTGGGGTCCGGTTCCGGTTCTTGATGATGACTACCCAATCAGTTGAATTGATGTTATGATGTCACAGGAACATTGGTAGGTCAACCCCCCCCAAACCCAACTGACGGCAGGGATAGGCTTCGATAGCGAGAACCCCGAAAGTACCAGGAGTGTATGAGTATCAGTATATATCTTTACGCCCCGTCCTACATCCTACATCCTCGCCCCGTAAACCCTCACCCCCACCGCCCCCCCCCCCCCCACACACACACACACACTTCCCCGCCGCCAAACACGCCGATGGCCGTCCGTGTGTGTGTTGTGCGCACTCTCTGCAAAAGGTTTGGATCTTATTCACATATAGGTCAATTAAATGCACCAACATCTGCTCGGCCCCGAACCATTTGCATATAGCATTCATATGTTAATGACGCGCCTTGTTTTGGGGTGTGGAGGAGCGTGCGCGAGTGCGCAAGTGTGCGAGTGCGCAAGTGCGCGAGTGCGGGCGCTTGGCACTTCCTGGCCTCCACCCCGTCGCTTTGTAGAGTCGGGGAAAAATTGTTTAACCGGATAGCGCCGTCCTATTTCGGTTCCCTCTCGGCCCGTGGCGTTCTTCGTCTGGCCCTGATTTCCGCGCTCTCTCTCGCGCTCTCTCTCGCGCCTCTCTCTCGCGCACTTATAAAGCGAGCGGGCGGGCGGGCGGGCGGGCGGCCTTTTGGAAGGCAGCTTAATGCCTTATGAATCAATGATGACACAGATGGACCAGCAATAATCTATTTAGAAGGGCTCGCAGCGGAGCGTCGCCGTGCCGACCGGCTATTTTAACCGCCCGCTCTCGGCGAACGCGGCTGCCGGGGAGCGCCGGCGCACTCGGGCTTGAACGCCGGCTCCGGAGCGCGGGGGCTAATGACGGAGCGCACGCTTCCTTAACCCCCGCCGTGGGTGGAACGGCGGACGCCCGGCGCACCGAGGGCCCGCTCCTGCTCGGGTCCCGGTTCGGTGCGACGGGGAGCGGGAGCCGGAGGAAGGGAGGGAGGCACGGAGGCGCAGGGAGGGAGGGCGAGGGAGGGAGGGAGGGAGGGCGAGGGAGGGAGGAGTGAGAAAATGAAGTGGAGGTTGTCAGATGTGGCAGCTGCTTGGAATCCTGATAAATATAAGCTCTTATTGATCGGCTGAAAATGAAAGATCCCAGAGTGCCGTGCAGTATTTAGCTTCTTGTCTGGTGCGCGCGTCAGCGGTGGCCTTGCCGCCCGCGGATAGATTTCCAGCGCCGCTCCGAGGGACGGCTTTGATTTCATCTTTAACCTTTTTCGGCTGCTTTTCCTTGACCTCTGCACCGCCGCCGTGATTCAGTGAATTTGTTACATTTGGCTTGACATCAAGCACTCACTCTGCCTCCCTCTCTCTCTCTCTCTCCCTCTCTGTCTGTGTCTCTCGCCCCTTTTCCCCCCGCTGCCTCTCAGAGCACAGACCTCCCGTCGGTGTCGGCTGCTCGGTGCACTCGCCGCCGTTGGGGGAGCGCCTTCGTCCTGACCGGCCCCGGACCAGTATGCAGGTAGAGTGATCAGGTAAGGGGCTCCACCGACTTCCAATCCCACAATGCACCACGGTTTCCACCCAGGCCTCGGCACGGCTCGTGCAGAATCGCAAGAGTCAAGAACTCTCATTGCTCGGCTTGGCGCGTTCTACTCGCTGCCCCCAAAACAGGGTGCCTGGTCCCGGGAACGTCCCCTGAGAACGGCATGTGTTTGCAAGGAGGTTGGAGGTTGGGGGGGGGGTGGACGATGGGAGGAAATGCAGAGCGGTGAAGGTGGTTGCTCAGTGGTTGTAGAACAGGAATCAATCCCGTGTCCTTTGGGAACTTCTTGTTGTCCGGTGGTAGAACCAACCGCTGCACCTCTGTAGAACTAGAATCGAACCTGGGCCCTTTGGGACCTACTTGCTTTTGGGTGGTAGAACTTACTACAGCACCTCTGCAGAACAAGAACCAAACACGGGAACCTTTTGCTGTCAGGTGGTAGAACCAAACACTGCACCACTAAAGCGGGGATAGTTTTTGGGACCTTCTTGCTGTTAGGTGGTAGAACCAACCGCTGCACCTCTGTAGAACAGGAACCACACCTGGGACCTTCGGGACCTACTTGCTGTTGGGTGGTAGAACTGACCAATCAAACCTGGGATCTTTAAGGTCTTCCTGCTGTTGGGTGGTAGAACCAACTGCTCCACACCCGTAGAACAAGAATCAAACACAGGAACCTCTTGCTCTCAGGTGGTAGAACCAAACCCTGCACCACTAAAGTGGGAATAGTTTTTGGGACCTTCTTGTTGTCAGGTGGTAGAACCAAACACTGCACCTCTGTAGAACAGGAACCACACCTGGGACCTTCGGGACCTACTTGCTGTTGGGTGGTAGAACCAACTGCTCCACCTCTGTAGAACAAGAATCAAGCAGGGGACCTTCTTGTTGTTGGGTGGTAGAACCAAACACTGCACCTCTGTAGAACAGGAATCAAACACGGGAACCTCTTGCTGTCAGGTGGTAGAACCAAACATTGCACCACTAAAGCGGGAATAGTTTTTGGGACCTTCTTGCTGTCAGGTGGTAGAACCAACCGCTGCACCTCTCTACCTACTTGCTGTTGGGTGGTAGAACCAACTGTTCCACTCTCGTAGAACAAGAATCAAACACGGGATCTTTTTGCTGTCAGGTGGTAGAACCAAACCATGCACCACTAAAGTGGGAATAGTTTTTGGGAACTTCTTGCTGTCAGGTCGTAGAACCAAACGCTGCACCTCTGTAGGACAGGAATCAAACACGGGAACCTCTTTCTGTCCGGTGGTAGAACCAAACCCTGCACCACTGAAGTGGGAATAGTGTTTGGGACCTTCTTGCTGTCAGGTGGTAGAACCAACCACTCCACCTCTGTAGAACAGGAACCGAACCCAGGACCTTCATGCTGATCTAATTCTTCGGCTGGAGCGCCTCTATTATTTTGGCCACTCAGCTTACAGTCCGATATTGCGGTGGAGACCCGCCGCAGCGTCCCCGCCCGCCGTCCCCGCCCGCAGCGTCCCCACGCTCCAGCTCAATCACACGCCCCATGAATTTTTTAAACCCTGAAATCCTTAACTCACGCGAACATATCTGTTCTTTAACGTCCAGCGCCGGGGCCACGTCCACAACGTCCAGAACGCCGAGATCGATGGCGCATTAACAATTCACGTCTCCGATTTCATTCTGGACGTTTCGAGAAGTTAAAAATAATACGGGGAGGAAACCGAGAACCAAGAAATCCTTGAATACAACCCACGTACCCCCACCCCACCCCACCCCTGATATCACCACCCATACCATATCACCACCTCCTCCTCCTCCTCATCCTCCTCATCATCCTCCTCATCCTCCTCCTCATCGGCGGAACAATACCCTCTTACTCTTTTAGATGGATGATAAATTCCCGGGGAGGGAGGCAGCACCAGCTGTTGGCAGACGGGGGCAGATATGAGAATAGCAGCATAGGATGAGCGCGCATTAAAAATTAATACGCTATTTAGCCTAGGTGTATTTTAGGTATTTGACATTTTCATGTCCGGGACAGACTAAATTTATTCGTCCTGAAAGGCGGGGAAATAAATAAATAACTAAATAAAGAGAGAGAGAGAGAGAGAGAGGGCCGCCGGTAGACCCCCGCCGCCGCGGTGCCGAGTCAAGGCCGTTCCGTTTTTTTTTATATTTTTATATATATATATATATTTCTATGTAATTTTTGTCCCTGGTTCTCTCAGTAATGATACGTGTTAATGCTCAGAGACCGGAGCTCATTAAGGCGCGCTGATAATTAGCGCTCGCTGCAAAAGGAAATGATTTGCTGCATAAGCTGCGGCTTACGGCTCGTTTTACATTCTCCCTCCGTGTTCTGTTTTGTTTGTGGGACGAACTGGAGGTTTGTCTGAGTGTGTGTGTGTGTGTGTGTGTGTGTGTGTGTGTGTGTGTGTGTGTGTGTGTGTTTGTGTTTGTGTGTGTTTGCTGTAAAAGGTCTGTGTGTGTGTGTTTGCTTGCTGTAAAAGGTCTCTGTGTGTGTGTGTGTGTGTGTGTGTGTGTGTGTGTGTGTGTGTGTGTGTGTGTGTGGTGAGAATGGAAATCCCAGCTTCACTAGTGATTAATTACTAATGCTGCCTTAGAACATCTTCCTATCCCTCACTATCTAATCACACTGAAA
Source organism: Corydoras sp. C115 (assembly GCA_019802505.1). Classification (NCBI taxonomy): domain Eukaryota; kingdom Metazoa; phylum Chordata; class Actinopteri; order Siluriformes; family Callichthyidae; genus Corydoras; species Corydoras sp. C115. The sequence goes on from JAFMOC010000161.1 coordinate 147,592, forward strand.
TCTAAGACATCTCTCTCTCTCTCTCTCTCTCTCTCTCTCTCTCGCCCATCTCTCTCTCTCTCGCCCTCTCTCTCTCTCTCTATTTCTGTTTTCATTCTCTCTCACTTACTCTCTCACTTACTCTCTCTCTCTCTCTCTCTCTCTCTCTCTCTCTTTCTTAATCTGTCTTTTTCTTCCATTTTTGTATTTTGACTTGCCGTCTTTCTCTCTCTCTCTCTCTCTCTCTCACTCTCTCTCTCTCTCTCTCTCTCTCTCTCACTCTCTCTCTCTCTCTCTCATCTCTCGTTTTTCTCGTCTCTCTCTCTCTCTCTCTCCTCTCTCTCTCTCTCTCTCTCACTCTCTCTCTCTCTCTCACTCCCATCTCGCTCTCTCTCTCTCTCTCTCACTCTCTCTCTCTCTCTCTCTATCTCTTTATCTCTCTCTCTATCTCTTTATCTCTATTCTTGTTTTTGTTCTCTCTCTCTTCATCTGTCTTGTGTTTCGTTCTTGTCGTCTCTCTCTCTCTGTTTTTGTTCTTTCTCACTCTCTCTCTTTCTCTCTCACTTAATGTCTTTTCTGTTTTTGTTCTTTCTCTTCCTCCCTTTCTCACTCACACTCTCTCTTTTACTCTCTCTCTACTCTCTCTCTCTCTCTCTCTCTCTTTTACTCTCTCTCTCTCTCAATCTGTCTTTTTTTCCATTTCTGTCTTTCGTTCTTGCCTTTCTCTCTCTGTCACTTTCTCACTCCTTCTCTCTCTCACTCTCTCTTAACCTCTCTTGCTCTCTCTCTCTCACTTTCTCACTCCTCTCTCTCTCACTTTCTCACTCCTCTCTCTCTCACTTTCTCACTCTCTCTCTTTCTCACTCCTCTCTTCTTTTTTTTTTTTATTACTTTAATTTCAGTTTTATTCTCTCTCTCTCTCTCTGTCTCTCTCTCTGTCTCTCTCTCTCTCTCTCTGCTCTCTCTCTCTCTCTCTCTCTCTCTCTCTCTCGCTCGTCTCTGTGTTCATTTCTTGTGCACCTCTCACCTTTGTGTTTATCTCTCTCTCTCTTTTCTCGGTTGTTCTATATAAACATACCCTGTTATTCCCTGGAGCAGCGTTTAGCGTTCTCGCAGCGTTGTCGCAGCGTTCTAGCCCCGGCTCATCGGGTCCGTACGGGCAGAACGTGGCGGCGCCGGCAGACGTGCCGTAAAGCGCCCCCTGTGCCACTTACCGCCGGTTCTCGGTGCAAAACCCGCCGAGGACGGATGGCAGGCATGTCCGAGTCCCAGGCTCAGGAACCCGGAGGAACGTGGTCCTGTGGGTCACACATCGCGTGGTCGACGTTGGCGCCGCGCGCAGATGGACACCGAATGTGCCGGAGCACTGAAACACTGAGAGTGTGTTAAACTCCAAATCCCAATCACAAAGAACATTCTGTTCTAAAGCCACGGGCACTGAATCAGAACCGTCGCCATGGTGACCGTCAATAATCATCATCATAACATAAATAATACTAACGATGATGTAGTGATGACATCACGGCTCTGAGCCGTCGCTGCGTTGTCGCCTCGCTGCTGGGGTTTATTACTCAGTCTGTGGGGAGTTGGCATGTTCTCCCCATGCCTCTCTTGGTTTTCAATGGGATTGTTCATTGTTCTTTACAGTTGGAATCTAAGGTGAATTCATGCAACGTGTGTGTACGTGTGTATGTGTGTGTGGGTATGTATGTATTTATGAGTGTGTGTGTGTGTGTGTGTGTGTGTGTGTGTGTGTGTGTATGTGTATGTGTGAGTCTGTGTTTATGTATGTATGTGTGTGTATGTGTGTATATATGTATGTTGTATGCATATGTGTGTGTGTGTGTGTGTGTGTGTGTGTGTGTATGTATGTATGTGTGTGTGTGTGTGTGTGTGTGTGTGTGTGTGTATGTGTATGTGTATGAGTGTGTATGTGTGTACATATGTATGTGTTATGCATATATGTGTATGTATATATGTGTATGCATATGTATGTATGTATGTATGTGTGTGTGTGTGTGTGTGTGTGTGTGTGTGTGTGTATGAGTGTGTATGTGTGTATATATGTATGTGTGTATGCATATGTGTGTATGTATGTATGTGTGTGTGTGTGTGTGTGTATGTGTGTGTGTGTGTATTCACCTCTCTCCTCATCATTCAAATCACACCGTCTCTCTCTCTCTCTCTCTCTCTCTCTCTCCAAAAAAACATATTCCACTCATCTCCTGTCTCCCCCCCCCTTCATTGCCCCCCTCCCCCGGTTGACAGCCCACGTCCGTCGGTCCTCGGATGCCCCTGACAGATCCCGGGTCGGGCGGCGGGGCGAGCGGGAGATTGTTCGGGGAACTCGGGAGGCAGGACCTGTCCGTTGCGTTTAGCGTCCACGCCGTCACCCGGACGTGACAGCCGCTCGGTAATTGATATATGATCCTGGACGTCTCCTGCTCCGTGTTCGGGTCAGCGTATCCGCACATCTATGTATCCACCCCACCCCCACCCCCACACCCCCCCACCCCCCCCTCGCTTTCTTCCCGGGTAACGAAATGAGAAAAAAAAAAGAAACAACATGGGGGCCGGACAGAAAGCCGTCTTTATTCCCGCGTCGAACCCTCAGCCCGTTATCAAAGTAACTTCCAGCTTATTAGTGACAGAAGGCCTTTTTCTCGCTCGCCGGCGCCCCCACCACCACCCACCCCCCACCCCCCCTCCCTCTTTTGTGCGGGCCGTGCTTCCTGAATTAAACTGCTGGCTTCCTGTTCTTTTATATGCATGGCCACATCTGGGGGAGCTCGCTCGCAGGCCGGCTGCTTAATAACAATCACCTTCCCTTTCACTCGCCCCTGATTGTTTCTAATTCACTCTGACAGATACGGGCTGACGAGCCGCCCGCGCCTCCTCCCGCCGTGACCCCGGCTCAGTCACCGCACTTACACCGCCTGTCATTTTTAATATTTGATTTCACTCTTAAAGTTATGTGTTTTGGCCCGATGATGAAATCGGTGTTTAAACCCGCCGCCCGCCTGCCGCCTGCCTCCGCCGCGCCGATCTGGGGGATAATTGCACGGAGGCGATCGCGCGCCGGGATTGTTTAAAGCTTCGGGTTCTGTGTGAGAGACAGAGAACGAGAGTAAATATTAAAAAAAAAATAAAAAAAAAAAAAAAACGTAAATATTTTTGTGTGGTGGATGATCCTCAGGACTGCACTGACACTGACAGGGTGGTGGTGCGAGTGGCTCAGGTGGTGCGAGTTCATCCTCTAATCCTCCTTCAGTGATGACGGGATGCTGCGGACCGGACGCTGGTGGCAGACACCATCACACCACCACCACCGTCGTGTCACTGCAATGCTGGGAATGATCCACCACCCTAATAGCACCTGCCCTGTGGTGCTCTCGAGGCGTAAAGGCACTCAGAGAAACTAATAGACTACAGTGCAAGTGGTATTAGGGTGGTGGATGATTCTCAGCATTGCAGTGACACCATCACACCCATCACCGTCGTGTCACTGCAATGCTGGGAATGATCCACCACCCTAATAGCACCTGCTCTGTGGTGCTCTGTGCTCATATAAAGCACAAAGTATTGAGGCATAAAGGCACGTAGAGAAACTAACAGACTACAGAGCAGGTGCTATTAGGGTGGTGGATCATTCTCAGCATTGCAGTGACACGACGGTGGTGGTGCGATGGTGTAACTGCAATACTGAGAGTCATCCACCACCCTAATAGCACCTGCTCTGTGGTTCTCTGTGCTCATATAGAGCAAAGTACTGAGAGCAGGTCTTATTAGGGTGGTGGATGATTCTCAGCATTGCAGTGATATCATGGTGGTGGTGCAATGGTGTGATTGCAACGCTGAGAGTCACCCACCACCCTAATAGCACCTGCTCTGCGGTGCTTTTTGCTCATATAAAGCAAATTATCGAGGCGTAAAGTCCACTAGGTTCTATTAGGGTGGTGGATGATGCTCAGCATTGCAGTGTCACCATCACACACTTTGTCCACCTTTTAAAATCGCCGTACTGACCGCCGCCGGTTCCCCGCCGCCCGGGGTCGGCGGGGTCGGGCACGTGAGGAACCCGGGGCGTCGCCCGTGATTGATCCGTCATCCCGTCGGCGCGAACACGCGCGGTACGTTGCGCGGATCACGGAGGGCGCGGGCGGATGCATCGACAGGTGGATGGATGGCGCATAGCGAGAAATCCATCCGCTCGTTCGAGGCGAGCGCGGCGCGGGTTTGAGTGAAAATAAGCAATTTGCCGAGTCAATGCGGTGGCGGCTTCTCAGGTGCCGCGCTAAGAGACTCGATCACGCAATTTAATTTCCACAATAACGGGCGAACAATGAGAGCGGCGGCGGCGGCGGCGGCGAGGCGGCGGGAACTCGGGCGGAGATAAAGAGCACGCCGATGAATAAGAATCCCTCCGCTTACTGTTTTATCCCGGGACCTCATTATCGTACTCGATTTGCTCTCGCGGATCCGGCCCCGCCAAAAATCGATGGAGGTTCCGCGTTCCACGTAGGCCGCCGACGCCGTTCGAAGGACAATCCGGACCGACGCGGGTGTCGGGTTCCGTCAGACGCCGGCTCACTTAATTAACACCGACTCGACGCGTCCGTAGGTGTCGCCGAGGTGCCTCAAGGTCCCTCGAGGTCCCGGGTTCGAATCCCCTGGGTGGAGTCTGCATGTCCTCCCTGTGTCTCCTCGGAACCATCGCCTCACTGCAGTGCCGTGACTCATCCACCACCTCGTCTGCTTTATCCTATTCAAGGGATTAGGGTTGTGGGGGTGGGGTGGGGGGGGGGGGATCTCCATGCCTACGTTTCGGGCGCTGGGCAGATACACGCACTCACTCACCCACTATATAGGGGCAATTTGGAGCATTCAATTCACCTTGAATCCATGTTTTTGGACTGTGGGCGGAAACCCGAGAACCCGGAGGAAACCCACACAGACACGGGGAGAACATGGAAACTCCACCCAGATTGGGATTCGAACCGGAAATCCCCAGCGCTGAGAGGAGAACATGCTAAACCACTAAGTCATCTTAGACTCACAGTGGGGGGGGGGGATTGCCTGGGGGCTCTCCATGCCCACAGAGGGGGCAGTTTGGGGCGCTGGGCAGGTACACCCAGGACAGGGCGGCACTCTATCACTGGGCACACACTTAGTTACTATATAGGGGCAATTTAAAGCAGCCAATTCACCTTGAATCCATGTTTTTTGGACTGTGGGAGTAAACCGGGAGAACCGGCGCCGTGGACACGGGGAGGACGTGGAAGCTCCACCCAGGTCGGGCTTCTGGACTTCGAGCTGTATTGATAGAACTACAAAGTCCATCAGTATGAGAACGTCTTTATGGACGAGTTCTCCGACGTTCTCCGATGTTCTCAGACGTTCTCCAACGTTCTAAACATTTTCCACGTATGAAAACATACGAACCGCACCTCACCTCGCCGGCACCACCCTCTCCTCCTCCTCCTCCTCCTCCTCCTCCATCGTTCAAACGCAGAACAGACAAACAAAAGGTGCGTCTCCTCGTCGGTGGAACCGCCCACGCCTCTTGATTGCGAGCGCCTTGGGTTTGCCCGGAGAACTTCTCCCCGCGTCGCCTTTTTGAAACGACGAAAACAGAACTAATTGGAGTTCGTCTGCGTGCCGTTCCACTAAAGGCACATTTTAATTACATCGGAACGCGGGTTTCGGGAACGCGGGTCGAATGAAACGGAACGTGGGACGGGCCAATACTCCTCTAACCGTTTAACACGTGGCCAGGTAACTCGTTTCACTGGACCGGGGACTATCCCGGCGGTGTTCCTGGGTTCACCCGGAACGGCGGCGGCCCGGCCCGCGGGCCACGAAACCCCCGTGACCTGCTCTGCTCCGCCTCCCGGTGGCGACGCAGAGGACCGCGTGATTGATAAGTTTGTAAATAACGTAAAGAGTGGCGCGCAGTCTCCGAGGTTGTATTAATAAACATGAATGAATCGATTCGACTTTAACGAAGCGCGCCGAACGCACCGCCGCGCCGCGGCTCAGCGGGCGCACACCTCCCCAAAAAACAACCGCCCATCACCTTTAAATATTCATGGCGTGCTATTAATGAGTTTGTCAAGAAACGATCAGGTTAATAATCCGCTGATTAATAACTGATTAACCCGCTTTTTAAAAAAAAACAATTTTATTAAAACACGTGACCCGACCGACAAGAAGAATTGTTTACGTGTGTGTTTTCTAATTGCGAAGACGCAACGCTTGAGGTGCTTCTCACACACACACACACACACACACACACACACACACGGGCTGATAGAACGTTGATCCCGAACCTCATATAGAACCTCGGCAGAACCAAGACTAAAACAAACAGCCGAGCTGTCGGGACATGAAAGGCCTGCTCCACCCGCTCCGCCCTGCTTCACCCGCTCTGCCCGCTCCTCTCGCTCTGCCCGCCTCACCCGCTCCGCCCGCCTCACCTGCTCCGCCCGCTTCACCCGCTTCCGCCTGCTCACCCCGCTCCACCCGCTCCACCCGCTTCACCCGCTCCACCCGCTACTCCCGCTCCGCCCGCTTCACCCGCTCCGCCTGCTCACCCCGCTCCACCCGCTCCACCCGCTTCACCCACTCCACCTGCTCACCCCGCTCTGCCCGCTCCGCCCGCTCCACCCGCTCCACCCGCTCCGTCCGCTCCCTCTGTCTGCGAGCTCCGCCGTGCTTTCTGTTCTCCGGGTGCTTCAGATGAAGTCGCCGAAACATGTGTTGTTGTGTTTGCGCTGTCACACACACACACACACACACACACACACACAGCAGCACCTAAAAATACACACAATGGTGCAGAGATGAGCGGAGACGGTCGGTTCTTTCTACGTTCCTGCGTCTTCTTTAATTTCCTCCACACTCCGGCGACAGAGGAACCGCGGAACAGCGGAACAGCGGATATGTGAATTAAACCCCATTGTGCTGAAAGATCTCCCTCTATATTTAGAACTTTTTGTTTTAAGATTTCGGTCCTGTGTGTGTGTGTGTGTGTGTGTGTGTGTGTGTGTGTGTGTGTGTTGTACCTGTTGTGTGGTGGATGATCTTCAGGAGTGCAATGCTGAGAATGATCCACCACCCTAATAGCACCTGCTCTGAGTTTGGTCCTGTGTGTGTGTGTGTGTGTGTGTGTGTGTGTGTGTGTGTGTGTGTGTATAAGAGCGAGATAGGAAAGCATGTTGTACTTGATGTGTGGTGGATGATCCTCAGGACTGCAGTGACCCTGACAGGGTGGTGGTGGTGGTGCGAGTGCATCCTCTAATCCTCCTTCAGTGATGAGGGGATGCTGCAGACCGCACGCTGGTGGAGACACCATCACACCACCACCGTCATCATGTCACTGCAATGCTGAGAATGATCCACCACCCTAATAGCACCTGCTCCGTGGCGCT
>JAFMOC010000161.1:160000-212500 GCA_019802505.1 Corydoras sp. C115
CCGTAGAAGATAATAATAATACATGAGATGTGAGTGTGTGTGTGTGTGTGTGTGTGTGTGTGTGTGTGTGTGTGTGTGTGTGTGTGTGTGTGTGTAAATAAGATACTTTCCAACATTTAAGGATGTAGACTTCGAGACTCTGGTCTCGGTTAAAGCCCCTGACCCATCCACCCCACACACCTCCATTACCAGCGCCTCCACCCTCTGTAATTCCAAAACAAAGCCTCTCTGAGTTCAGCGAGATAATTGCCCCGCGGACAGACTGTACTTTAACTTTAGGGAACCTTCCAGCGCCGCGATGCCGCGTTTGCTCGATAATGGACGGAACGCCGCCGTCCATTAAACCCCTCCGGCCCCATCTGGACATAAAGGGATATAGAACTCTGCTGACATTTACCCGTCGTCGTTCTGGATGGACCCGTGGCGCGGCGTGCGGACAGAACGGCTTCGTTAACGATTTTAACGTCTCGAGAACCGACAGCCCCGAGTCGCTGGGGGAGCGGTGCTTTACACGAGAACCGTAAAGATCTGCGCTATAAACAGGTTGATAGTTTGAAGGAGAGACATCAATCCAAACATCCAACCATCCATCCAACCACCCATCCACCCACCCAACCATCAATCCAACCATCCCTCCATCCATCCCCCCATCCAATCAACAATCCATCAAGCCACCCATCCATCCATCCTTTCAAACATCTATCCATCCATCCATCCACCCATCCGTACATCCACCCATCTATCCATCCAACCATCAATCCCTCAAACCACCAATCCATACATTCAAACATCTATCCATACATTCAACCAAACCTTCATCCACCCATCCATCCACCCACCCAACCATCAATCCAACCATCGCCCCATCCAATCAACAATCCATCACACCACCCATCCATCCATTCATACAAACATCTATCCATACATCCACCCATCCGTACATCCAACAATCAATCCCTCAAACCACCAATCCATACATCCAACCAAACATCCATCCACCTATCCAACCATCAATCCCTCTAACCACCCACCCATCAATCAATATATATATATATATATAACTCTGTCTTTGTTCTGGGCGGACCCGCGAACGTCTCCATTAACGCATTGAACGTCTTGAGAACCGACACGAGTCGCTGGGGGAGGACCGTAAAGATCTGCGCTATAAACAGGTTGATAGCTTGAAGGAGAAGGTTCCATCCACTGTGAGGGCCGACCTGTGAGCGGGTTCTACTCTGAGAGGTCTCTGAGAACTCAGCGGGACTCTCCCACTCGCTCTGAGTCAGTGGGTCCTCATGGAGGGGAGGGGGGGGGTTTACGAGGCGGTTGGTGATGCGGCGGGTCTGATGACGGAGGACTCGGGAGGCGGTGGCTAATGAAGCGTGAGGACATCGTGTCCTCGCTCGGCGGTGAGGATCAGACTGCAGGGTCACCGTTTAGCCCCGCGCCATCAAACCCGCCAAGGTGTGAAAGGCTTCCCTCGGGGCATTTACTCCGGGATGCTGAGTCACTGGAGCAGCAGAGGCGCTGAGGATGATCTGCCCCGCTGCATGTGGAGAACGGCTGAGGATCCGACACATGATCACGATGTGGAGATCAAAGCCTGCTGATAACGACATAGAGATCACAACATGGAGATCACGACGTGAAGATCACCATGAGGAGATTATGACTTGAAGATCAAGTCTGCAAATAATAACCTGGCAATCACGACCTGGAGATCACAATCTGGAGATCATGATGTGGAGATCACGACCTGGAGATCATGATGTTTAGATCACGACCTGCAGATCATTATGTGGAGATCACGACCTGGAAATCCTGATGTGGAGATCATGAACTGGAGATCACGACCTGGAGATCACGACCTGGAGATCACAATCTGGAGATCATGATGTAGAGATCACGACCTGGAATCTGATGTGGAGATCATGAACTGGAGATCACGACCTGGAGATCACGATCTGGAGATCACAATCTGGAGATCATGATGTAGAGATCACGACCTGGAGATCATGATGTGGAGATCACGACCTGCAGATCAAATGTGGAGATCACGACCTGGAGATCATGATGTGGAGATCGTGATGTGGAGATTGTGATGTGGAGATTGTGATGTGGAGATTGTGATATGGAGATCATGATGTGGAGATCACGACCTGGAGATCACGATGTGGAGATTACAACCTGAGATCAAAATGTGGAGATCATGATGTGGGGATCACAACCTGGATATCATGATGTTGAGCTTGTGATGTGGAGATAACGACCTGGAGATCATGGTGTGGAGATCATGATGTGGAGAACACGACTTGAAGATCATGATGTGAAGATCATGAACTGGAGATCATGATGTGGAGATCATGACCTGGAGATCACGATGTGATGCGAGTCGGGCTGCAGATCTCTGAATCGGTTGCAGAGGCCTGATGGTGGAAGCTGGGAGACCTGCGAGCAACGCATTACCATAATCAAGCCGGGATAGGACGAGGACGAGGGCTATTATTATTTATTTATTTATAATTTTTTTTTTTTTTTTTACGTCAACCCCCAAATATCTCAATATATGAGGAAGAAAGGAAGAGGAGAGGACGGGGAACGTTCTGATTTATTCATCTCCTCCTGGGTTCTATGCAGAGATGCAGAAAAATCCTGGATCTGGTGCGGAATGGCGGATCTATAATTCATGAAAGCTAATGCATTGTTTCTGTTGCTTCATATCATCTCTCTCTCTCTCTCTCTCTCTCTCTCTCTCTCTCTCTCTCTCTCTCGCCCGACAAAGGTTGGCAATAATATCAGTATTGAAATGAGAAGTTTGAAAGACGACGGCGGCGGCGGCGGCGGCGGCGGCGCTCTTCTTACGCGGCGTGTGTAAACCGATTTGAATCACACATCGGGGGCTTTACGGAACGGAGCTCTAAATGTTAAATGGGGGTTGAAGTCTGCCTGAACTAATTTGTAGAGCTTTGCACCATGTTGACATTTAAATGCGATAAGAATAGAAAAAAAAAAAAAAAAAAAACTGTACGTCGACCTATTTTGAAGATGCCTTTCGGAATGCGTCCGCATCATCCGCACTCTATAATTAATAAAAAACGACAGCGCCTACCACCCCACCCCGCCCCCACCCCGGCCCCCACCACCCCAAACCCCGCCTGCGTTCATTTATTTATATATATTTTTTGATTAGAATACGAGCCGTATACGACTCCGAGGGACGGGAGGGGTGGGGGTGGGGGTGGGGGGGGTAAGAGAGGAGTAAAATACGAGCGGGGAGGGAATTAGGCGGGTGATGGTGATGGTGGGGTTGGTGGTGGTGGTGGTGGTGGTGGTGGTGGGGGCGCGGATAGCGGCGCACCTGGGTTTGAAGGGGGAGAGATTGCGTCGGCTGGCTGCGGCGCTATCACATTACCGCCATCCTGCCCGCGCGTTTGTGAGAGCGGGCGCCGAGGAGAGGGACCTCGCCAAATCAGCATGCAAATAACGCCACATTGTTAACTTAATCAGATGCAGGAGAGAAAATATGGAGAGGGAGGGCGGGCGAGAGAGAGAGAGAGAGGGAGGGGAGGAGGAGGGGTGCGCAAACAAGAGTCAGGGTCTCGTGAAATGGCGGAGGGCGAGGCCGATTACTGCACTGCGTACGCGGGGGGCGTGGCCTGGGGTGGGCGGGTCATAGCAGGTTGGCTGGCGTGAGGTCGCGGCGATGAGACTCGAACCCGTCGCACGCCGGCGTCGTTTATTTACTTGGAATTGAGAAAGGCGTGTCACCTTTGGCTCCGCCCCTTCATATTTACATGAGTTAACTCTGAGGAAACAGTTTGGGGAAGGCCCTGTCTGGAGGGGTGCACAAATCAAGAGTCAGGGTCTCGTGAAATGGCGGAGGGTGAGACTGTTTACCGTGTCGTGTATGTGGGGGGGGCGTGGCCTGGGGTGGGCGGGTCGCACCATGTTGGACGGTGTGAGGTCACAGCGATGAGACGCGAACCTGTCACACACCGGCGTCCTTGTTGTTAGTTGGTATTGAGAAACATGTCCACCTTTGGCTCCGCCCCTTCACATCTACATCTTCATCTTAACCCCGTTCATGACCTTTGGGATGAATTAGAACTCTGACTGCAAGCCCCTCCAACATCCTTCACTGTTCATATTCTTTTTCTTAATGCTGTCTTTGATTGTTTTTCAAAATTCTTTTCCCTTCTTCATTTCTTTCCTTTTTACCTTCCTTTTTTATTTCTTTCTTTTTCCTCACTTCATTTCGTTCCTAATTTCTTCGTTCCTTTCCTTCCTTCATTACTCTTTAATTTATTTCCTTCCTTCTTTCTTTCCCGTTTTAGTTCTTCTCTTCTTTTTTCCCTTCTATCTTTCTTTCCTTTATTTTTTCTTTTTCTTTCCTTTCTTCTTTACTCTTTTTCGCTTTATCTTTTAATCCTTCTTTTCTTATTTGTTTCTTTCTTCTTGCTTTCCTCCTTCATTTCCTTTTTGTTCCTTCTTTATTTCGTTACTCCCTTCATTATCCTTTTCTGTTCTTTTTTCTTTCCTTTGCTTCACACTCTTATAGTGTTTTCGTCTCTCTGTTCCTCGTTCAGTCGATTTTAATATTTTATTATTTTCTTTATATATTTCGTTTCTCTGTATAATTCCCTCCAACTGTTTCTTCTTCTTGTTCTTTTCGTTCTTTCAGTTCTTCTCGTCTCCTCCGCCTCTCGTTTCGTTACCTCATCGTTTTTATGATACTCGTCTCTTTCTATCTTTTTTTTTTTTTTCGTCTCTTTCTTGGGTCAGAGTTTTATTTCTTTCTCTTTCTTCGTCCCTCTTTGATTTCTGACTTCGTCTCCGGTCCGGGGCGAGTCGATCGTCGGGTCCGAGGTCAGGGAGGACGGGACGAAATGATACCGTGCAGAAAGAAAGAGAAATATAGTGATAACAGACAGCGTCAGGCTCTCTCTCTCTCTCTCTCTCTCTCTCTCTCTCTCTCTCTCTCGCTCGCCCGCCAGCGTGCAGCAGAATTTCGTTTCCAGGTCGAACCCGCGTCTCTCTTATCGCTGAACTCCGTTCAGACGCCTCGCTCTTCGGCTGAAACGCTGGCACTCGGATGAAAGGCGCGACCTCGGAGCCGCCGCCCGAATCTCAGAGGAAGGAAATAATCCAGCGTTCGACCCGCTGCTGAAGCACCTGCTCTGTTTCTGTTCCACCGGTTCCACGCAGAACCCCCCCCCCGCGTCCTGTCCCGTCCCGTCCGGTCCCGTCCTGTCCCATCCGTCTCTCTGCACCTATTACATCTTCCTTTAAAAATTTTTATCAGTGTGGCTCACAATCTCTGTCCCAATTCATCCCACAGGAGTTCACCGAACTCACCGTATCAGAACTGGGCATCGTGTGCGGGTCACATGGTTACGGTCACATGGTCACAAGTTTAGGGAAGGCCCAAGTTCCCAGTTCTTGTGAATGTTCGGAGGGTGCAGCCTACGCCGGGGGCGTGGCCTTGGGTGGGGGGGGGGGGGGGTCGCGCCACGTTGAACACCATGGGGTCCCGCGTTTATTTAGTTGGCTTTGAGAAACATGTCCTAATCACATGGTACAGGGCTTTGACTCCGCCCCCTCACACCGGGGGGCGTATGCCGGGGGGGTGGCCTTTAACTCTGAGGAAACAGTTTAGGGAAGGCCCTGTCTGTTCCCTGTCATCCAAACCCACACGGAGCCGGGATCCTCATCTTAACCCCATCCCTGACCTTTGGGATGAATTAGAACTCCGACTGCAAGCCCCATCCAACATCCTTCACAGTTCATATGGGTTGATCTCCATCCACTCGGATTGACTCCTCCCCCCAAACCCCCCCCCCCCCCATTCCACTTTTGCAGCGTCCCCCGACATCAGTGTCCGGCCCCTGACCCTTCAGAAGCCTCTCCGTCGTTGTTCTCGATTTCGTTAGAACTTTTGGAACACGCTTTTTCACATCGGAACATTGCGTGCGGGTCATGCTGGAAGCGAAACGGGCCTTCCCCAAACTGTTGTATATATTATTGTATTTAATAAACCAATGGGACGGAATGAAGGACCCGAGTTTGATACGATTGGGTGGTGGGTGATCGTGACGGCGGTTGCTCCGTGGTGACGGTGTGGCGCCATAAAGCTGAAGGCTGTGGGTTCGAATCCCAAGCCTGTTGAATATGGGCCCCTGAGCGCGGCCCCTGACCCTCATTGGCTATCATGTACGGCCGCGTCATGAATTCCGCCTCCAAATTTTCGACTTCATTTAAATCGACGTCCATTTCGTCTCCTCCTCCTCTGACAATAGTGACGGAGAACGTTGTGCCGCGTGCAAAACAATCGCATTTCCACTCGCCGCCGACTTCCTGATGGGGGCGATAAGCGCGCCGGCTCGGCGAACAGGATGCGCACGGGGCCTTTTAAAGGACGTTGCGTAATCGCCATGACGGCGGGCGGCGCGGCGGACGACCGGAACTTTCTCTCGGATCTTTTTATTTTTTATTTTTTAACGTGACGGCGCGGCAATTTTTTTTTTTGTCCCCCGCCGAAGAGCATATGGCGGCCGTACCTGTACCGTCTTATCGGAAGGACGGCGGGGGACAAAAGGACGGAAGACGTTCAAAAGCAACAGAGGAGTCGTTCAATTAATGGCGGCGTGATGTAAAATAATTACTCGACTTGCCTTCCATAATGAGGATCTCTAATTAGCCATATATTTGTTTTCTATCGCGGCTCTCGTCACGAAGAGCCGCCCGTGCCTCTCGCGCCTCTCGCGCCTCTCGCGCCGTCCCTTTTCTCTTCCTGCGTCTGGACGTCCGCGTGTGTGAATAGCGTGGCGTCGGCCGGGTTTGTTCTCTCTCTCTCTCTCTCTCTCTCTCTCTCTTTTATTTTAATTAGCCGTGCGACAATTAAAAAATTTCGCAAACTAAACGGAACCTTGTTCTCCCTCCCCTCGCGACTTGATTTCACCACCTGTCAAAACAACACCCCTCGTCGGAGTCATTATGCAAAGCTCGTACGAACAGAACCAGCGTGGGCCAAAAGAAAGCGGCAATTATTTCTGATATTCGCTTATTTCGGGGTTACGCTGACATTTGAAGGTTCCGCGAGAGGTAAGCGATGTTTGTCACTACCTGCGACGGCGAACAGATGCTGCGAATCAAGCATTTTCATTTGCGGAAAAAACAAGCGCCGCATCATCATCATCATCATCATCATCATCATCATCATCTAATTGCGCCGCAGCTGAAAGGCTAGCGCTCGGCGCAGATACGCTCGGCTGTTTACGCCACGGAACGTGTGTTCCTAGGTTCGCGACCCCCGCGGCGTTAAGGACCGACCGACGGCCTACGTTTATTTAGTTGGTTTCGAGAAACACGTCCTTATCACATGGTACAGGGGCTTTGACTCTGCCCCTTAATATCTAAACACTTTAGGGAAGGCCCTGTCTGTTCCCTATGGTACAAACCAAGGTCCAACACACACGGAATCGGAATCGGAATCTTAACCCCATTCATTTTTTTTTTTTTTTTTTCTTTTTTTTTTTTTTTTGTGCACATATAACACAGGACACCCAGGCAGAGCCTGATCTACCCGCCCGCCCGGCCACACACCCCCGCCCCCCCGCGACCCAGAGCCCCCCCGGCCAACGAGACCCACAGCCCACCAATGGACCGAAGACCCCCAGCCAGGGGCCACACACCGAGGCATGCCCCGGCAAAGCCCCGGCAACACGCCCGCCCGGGTCCAGGCCCCCCAGGCCCGGCCAGGGCCCCAGCCCAGGGGCAACCCACCCCGACAGCCCCAACCCCCCCGGGCCCACCCCGAATCCACCCCAGGGCAGCCAGGCCGCCGGCTGAGCCTGCGCCCGCGGCCACCATCCACCCCAGACCCGCACGAAGCCACTAGAGGCCACCCCCCACCCCCCACGAGGCCCGCCCCGGGCGGCGAGCGGCAGCACCCCTACCCAGGTACCCCCGCCGACCCAGCCCCCAGGCTCCCCCGGACGCCCCCAAACCCCAACACCCCCCAACATCAGCCACGGCGCCCGCAGGACGAGACCGAGGACCCCCCACCCACCCTACGTGATCGAGTCAATCAGGGTCTTAACCCCATTCATGATCTTTGGGATGAATTAGAACTCCAATCCAATCACTCCTCCAATGGCTCGGCTGTTTACACGACGGCACGTCGGCGAGTGTTCCTAGGTTGGCGCCCCCTGGGGGTCACTGAGGTGTTTAGGACCGACCGACGTCCTATATTTATTTGGTTGATGTTGAGAAACACATCCTAATCACATGGTACAGGGGCTTTGACTCCGCCCCTTAACATCTAAACACATATACAAACTCTGAGGAAACAGTTTAGGGAAGGCCCTGTCTGTTCCCTATGGTACAAACCAAGGTCCAACCCATACGGAACCGGGATCTTCATCTTAATCCCATTCATGACCTTTGGGATGAATTAGAACTCCGACTGCAAGCCCCATCAACATCCTCCAACATCCTTCACTGTTCATATGGGTTGATCTGAACCCCCCCCGCCCTCCCCCGTCCTAATCACATGGTACAAATACACCCACACATCACATCTACAGGGTCCGCACGGTTCTTACGAGTTCCTTCAAAGCTCTCTAATGCGAGTGACGGGACAGGACTGAGAGTGTGAGCTGCATGCAGGCAGTAACAGAACACTGTCTCTCAGCAGGGGACAGTTCAGGTCACGGTCAAACCCTGCGCTCCGTCTGAAACGTCTCTGAGCAGAAGGTTCCGCTCTCGGCTTTCGTTTCAGTCCGATATGATTTTAGACTTTTATCATAAGTGCTGTGTCCACGTTCTCTGGAACTTAAACGTGAGAACCTAGAACTCCATCAGTGTCCTCGTTTGCTGAGGGGTTCTGGATGTCGCGTGAGGACATTTACATTCTCATGATAATTTTCCACCACAGATCTTTATAGTGGGTTAAATACAGAGGTCCCTGACGGTTGCTCCGCCCCCCAAACGTTAAGGGATTAAAGATAAAAGTGTGTCATGTTAATGATGTCATGTTAATGATGACACGTTTATGATGTCATGTTAATTATGTCATGTTGATGATGACATATTAATGATATGTTGATAGTCATGTCATTGATGTCATGTCAATGTCATTTTAATGATATGTCGATGATGTCATGTCGACGTCATTTTAATGATGTCATGTCGATGATGTCATGTCGATGATGTCGTATTGATGTTGACATATTAAAGATATTATGTTGATAAAGTTATGTCAGTGATGTCATGTTGATGATGTCATGTTGACGTTGACATTATTGATTTTACATTATGTTGATAGTCATGTCAATGTCAATTTAATGATGTCATGGTGGTGATGTCATGGTGATGACATGTTACATATGTCATGTCAATGATGTCATGTCGGTGACGTCATGTCAACGATGTCATGTTAAAGATGCAATGTCGACAACGTCATGCCGATGGTGTAATGTTAATGTCATGTCGATGAGGTCATGTCGATGAGGTCATCTCAGTGATGTCATGTGCCTCATGTTAGTTAGTCCACACTGTATGAATCACCTGAAAAGCGGGGATAGGTCACAGTCAGGTCACCCTGTGCTGGATGCGTCATGTCTGTCCATCCACCCGAACACAGCACTCCTCTCACCTTCAAAAGCAACAGACCGTCAGTAACCCGACTAAAGTTAGCTGATGGTTATGAGGAGTGTGTGTGTGTGTGTGTGTGTGTGTGTGAGTGTGGTGTGTGTGTGTGTGTGGAGTGTGTTTATGAGCCTCACAGAGTCGAACAGAATCCATTGCTTATTTTTTTTCCTCCCTCCCTTTTTTTTTTTTTTTTTTTTTTTTTTTTTTTTTCTCCCTGACAAGAAAAACTTGCAATCAGGCTCAGTGTGAGGCGACGGCTCCTCTATTAATCAGAGAAAACAGTAAACACGTGTATTCATTACATGTTCGTATGTGAGACTCGCACCTTTCGCAAGCGCCCCACACATCTTCATCTCGAGACCCCCACCAACTCTCCTCTCCAGCCCGCTGTCTGCTTAACAAATGCTCAGAGTTATTAATCTTCCTCCCTACACACGGCGTAGAATCTACAGGCAGGAGTCCCCACACACTGCTGTGAATACCACTGAACACACACACACACACACACACACACACACACACACACACACACACAGACACACACTAACACGGTACATCTGCTGTACTTTAAGGCAACGCTGTCGGTACCATCAATTAATACTCTGATCACTTTCTGAGACGGCGACGAAGGTGACGATGACGAGGATGATGAGGACGTGGGGCGGGAGGGCGGCCCGGGGGGGTGGGGGGGGGGTGTGGTCGGGGCTGTGGGAATCCTCCGGTGCTCCGCCGGCCTCGCCACCCCTCCCCTGGCATCCCAGCGAGGCGGCCTGACACGGGGATTAAAAGGGCGGCATTCTTGGTCCTCCCGCCGTCGCTCTCTCTCTCTCTCTCTCTCTCTCTCTCTCTCTCTCTCTCTCTCTCTCTCTCTCTCTCTCTTGCTCGTTCGCTCGCCCCGTCCTGATCTGCGGCGACGAACCGAAAGCCGAACTACCTGTTGAAAAGTTCTCCGAGGGTTCTCTGAGGGCCTCCTCAATGATATATTGTGCGAGGCGGAGAAGAAAGAGCATAATGAGCACCGGGGAGAGGGGGGCGGCGGGGGAGTCGGTGGTAATGGTGGTGCTGCTGGTGGTGGTGGTGGTGGAGGGGGTGTATGCGTTAGCAGACGAGGTTGCCCCGACCCGGAATCTGTTTGCAGCGGAGTTTTTAACCCGTGCTCTGTAATTAGGTCACGCGGCGTCTTGTGTTTTTTTTTGTTTTTTTTACCACAAATAAAAGCCGCCACCTCCGTCGTCGTGAAGCGGGCTTTGTTGTCGTCGCCCCCCCCCCCCCCCGCCCGCCTCGTGTGCCATTCCGTTTCGGGGGGTTCTTGTGCCGGGAACCTCGTTCTTAATGCCTCATTACAGCCACTAATAATCCAGTTCAGTCAAAGAGCATCGAGAGGAAGAAAAACAAGGCACGTTTTATTGGATTAATTAGACGCGTTCTGAAGACCACCTGCAATCGGCTAAACATAGAGCGCCAGAGCGGGCGAGAGACACCGACACACACAGAGAGAGAGAGAGAGAGAGAGAGACAGCTCTGACTCACTAATATGCTCATGAGTGGGATTTGAGCCACGATTCCGCCGGTGATTTATCCATCACGCGTTCCGGCCATACGTCCACCAACGGCACATATCGCCGCCGCCGCCGCCATCAGATACGCGGCATATGGCCAGACGCTGTTTCCCCCAAACGCCGCACCCCCCACCCCACCCCAACGTCCTCTTAAACATCAAAGTCATTAATGGCAGGCTGGAACTTCTGCACCGGGAGTAAATAAGCATGGATTTAGTAATGATGATGACCTCCTTCATAATTAATTAATTAATGCATGGTAATTAGTCAATGCGTTCAGATCGATAGACGTCCGGAATAACAACGCTCGGCTAATTGCGAACGATTTCCTCCTGAATTTGGCCTCTATATCTAAATTGCCCCTATATAGTTTGTGTGTGTGTCAATGGCACAGTGGTTGGCATGTTCTCCTCTCAGTGCTGGGGATCCAGGTTTGAATCCCGATCTGGGTGGAGTTCGTATGTCCTCCCCGTGTCCGCGTGGGTTTCCTCCGGGTTCTCCGGTTTCCTCCCAAAGTCCAAAAAGATGGATTCAAGGCTAAATTGCCCCAATATAGTTTGTGTCAGTGGCACAGTGGTTGGCATATTCTCCTCTCAGCCCTGGGGATCCAGCTTTGAATCCCGATCTGGGTGGAGTTCTCCCCGTGTCCACGTGGGTTTCCTCCGGGTTCTCCGGTTTCCTCCCACAGTCCAAAAACATGGATTCAACCTCTATCTAAATTGCCCCTATGTAGTCTGTGTGTATGTGTGTCGGTGGCACAGTGGTTGGCATATTCTCCTCTCAGCCCTGGGGATCCAGCTTTGAATCCCGATCAGGGTGGAGTTTCCATGTCCTCCCCGTGTCCACGTGGGTTTCCTCCAGGTTCTCCGTTTTCCTCTCACGGTCTGAAAAACAAAAGGCAAACTGGCCACTATCCGAATTGCCCCCTCTAAATCGCCAAAAACTTTAATGGCGGGGTGCAACTCAGGCCGACTTCTGCACCGGGAGTAAATAAGCATGGATTTATTAATGATGATGACCTCCTTCATAATTAATTAATGCGGCCGCGCATGGTAATTAGTCAATGCGTTCTGATCGATAGACGCCCGGAATAACAACGCCGGCTAATTGCGAACGATTTCCTCCTGAATCTGCGTCTCGAGTGGAACGGAGTCAGGTAATTCTGTTTTATTTCTCGTTATTGCGCCAACCAATAATAGGAAAGTAAACACACACACACACACACACACACACACACACACACTCATTTCGTGGAGATTTATTGCCGCCGCAGCGGCGCAGCGGGCAGCGCTGGGCCCACACACCTCCAGATGCTCTTCGGCGTCAGGTACACCACGCCGCTTATTTAAAACCAAACCGGCGTCGC
The DNA here is from genome assembly GCA_019802505.1 of Corydoras sp. C115. Taxonomy (NCBI): domain Eukaryota; kingdom Metazoa; phylum Chordata; class Actinopteri; order Siluriformes; family Callichthyidae; genus Corydoras; species Corydoras sp. C115. The sequence goes on from JAFMOC010000161.1 coordinate 172,577, forward strand.
CATGGTGACCCGTGATGAACTGCCTGCCGCCCTGTTTAGAACCGTTCCCGCCCCGCGGCTCGGGAGCTCGGGGGCGGGTGTGTCCTCCCCGACGACCAGACCGGGATAAGACGATTACACGAGATGAATGGACGGATTGATTCCGTGGAGCTGCTCATAGACGGAACGTTACGCAGACGTTCTCCTGTAGAACCGGAGGAGGAGGCGTTTGGCAGGAGGAGGGCAACGTTACGTTCCGAAGGGAAGCTTGGGGTCGTGCACCGACGTGAGAGCGGCCACCTTAACGGAGAGGTGCACGTCTACGTGGGTTTCCTCCGGGTTCTCCGGTTTCCTCCCACAGTCCAAACACATGGATTCAAAGTAAACTGGCCCCTATTCAAATTGCCCCATCTAAATTGCCCCTATATAGTGTGCGTGTGTGTGTGAGAGCAATGCAGCGAGTAGCATGTTCTCCCCATATCCATGTGGGTTTCCTCCGGTTTCCTCCACAGTCCAAAAAACATAGATTCAAGTTGAATCGGGTGCTCTAAGTTGCCCCATATGGCATAGTGTGCGCCCAGCGATAGTTTGGCACCCTGTGCTCAGGGTTTGAAACGTTCTCCACTGGATAGAGATGGGGAACCCCCCCATCCCCCTCGCCCCTCACCCCGCCACCCCAGTAGACGTTCTTCAGTCCCTCAGTGTAAGTCGGATCATGAGGACGAGGTCCGATGTTAATCACGAGGACGTCCGAGGCCGCGTCCCGGGCCGTGTTTTATAGAGCCGTGGGTTCTTGATTTGCGAGATCCAGAAGTGACTCAGCTCAAGGCCACGGGCGCGTAAAGTTGGTCTACCCGCTGCGAGATCACAGGACATACGCATTTTATTTGATTAAAAAAAATATATTAATTATCTTTTTTTTTTTTTTTTTTTTTTTTTTTTTTTTGTCACAGTTTCAACCTCTGAGGTGTTACTTCCTGAAGTTGCTGATTCGGCGCGATAAGACTTGGGGTTCGAATACAGCTCGCCGTTCTAGAAAGGTGACAATTTTATGAAGCACCCCGCTGGGGTACCACGCCGGGGTCCGGGGCCCTGCGGAGGCCCTCCAGCAGGATTTTGCATGGGTGGTCGGGCACCGATGTCCGGCGAAACCTCTTTTCGGGGTTTCGGCGGGATTGAGGCGCAGGCCCGCGGCGTCCCACCCCGAACCCCGTCCACAGTCCCGTAGGCCGATAAGGGGACCTTCCTTGTAGTTTTGTAGGTGCTCGGTTCTCTACCTCCGGGTGTTGAGCGCTTGCTGCCGGAGGTTAAAAGAAAATATTACAGTATTTTTTTGTAAAGGCATCCTGTTATTCTATCTGAAACCACAATCAGATCAAATATCACAGCAGAGAGTTCAGCATCATTTGCTAAGCACACTAACGCCACGCGGGTTCCTACGACGACGACGACGGGGCGGAGTGACGCGGCGCGGGCGCTGTCCTCGATTACCCTTAAATGTACACAGACATCTGCGCCGCATAAAACCTCAAAGGAGAGGGTTCTGTCTATAAATTACGAATATAAAGGCGAGCCCCCGCGCAGCTGCGCGCAGTCGCTGGATGCGAGGCAGCCGCCGCGTTGCCGTGCGAGCTCGGGAGCGCATCGGCGGCGTGGCTTGAACTTTCTAATTAAGGTGCAGGGCGCTTATTTGCAGCGCACCAGAGAAAGTCGAGCGGCAGATAAGACACGGATCCTGTTGTTTTGCCGTGTTGCTTGAAAGGCTGCGTATTAACCACAGGCGTGCATGCCACTGGCTCCCGTGTGAGAACGCGCCGAGAGAGGAAGTCTCGGTGGCTTTCGGTGCGAGAGCGCTCGCATTAATTACAAGCCTGCTCTTAGACTATGTGCATGGCGGATAGCACGCGCTCACTCGGCCGCCGCCTCCGCCTCGCCGCAGGACGCCACCGGGCCCGCGCCCAAGGACCCGAGGAACGGTCGGTGGGTGTGTTGGGGCCACCAATCGATGGCGGCCTTCCAGATAGGTGAGACGGTACCTGGGCTCTTCGGGAGGACGGGCATCGGGTCCAAAATAATGCATGCATTTAAATGTTAGGGTATTATCATTAAATAATTAATTAATTTATTTATTATTATTATATTATTTTTATATATTTTTGTGGTGCATGGTGCAGGTAAGGACATCATAAAATCAGATTAAAAATAAGAAATATTTAATAAATCTAATAAATAATAATAAGTAGGCTTTTTGGTGCATTTAAAACTGAAAAGAAAAGAAGAAAAGTTGTGATGTCATAATACGTTTTTTTTTTTTTTTTTTTTTTTTTTCCGAGGCTTCAAATCTCATCTTAAAACGTAATTAAACGCTCGCTGTTTATGCCGACATTGCACTTTAGTGTGCGGCGACTTTCAAAGCGAATGACAGTGGAATGACTCGGGAGCGAGAAAGGCATATTAACGCCGCTCATTTGCATACGCTCGGCGGTGACGCTATGTTGGAAAAACAAACCGGAGCCGGCCGTCCGTCCGTCCGTCCGTCCGTGTCCCGCCGTTCTTTTGTCTGGCCGCTTTTGTTCCACGCCGGAGATAAAGGAGAGAATCGGAGCGAAGAAAAGGGCAAGCTGCTATCTCTCCAAATGAGCAACAGCTCATCAGGCCTGAGCTTAAATCAGAGATCCGGACGGCGGAAGGCAGAGCGCCAGCCGCCGCTTCAATAGCTATCTCGCTGGAACCATCTCTCCTGGGCCGGAGAACACGAGGCGGGCGACCTGAAACCGTGGTTCTCAAAGTGGGGTCCGTGTCATGAGGTTAGGGGTTGGATTTGTACTCTGCGTTAATGAAATATTAAATATTAAATATGAAATGTTATCTACGGTGACGTGCTTTCACTCGTTATTGTGGGTGTTGTTAGTCCTGCATTTTCGTGGAACCGGGTACGAGAGCGAGGTACGGAAGTTACGGCCTCACAATACGGATTCTGTATTTTAAAACAGCAATTTTTTGCTGAGGTCGGCACGTTCTCCTCTCAGCACTAAGGATTCCCGGTTGGAATCCCCATCTGGGTGGAGTTTCCATGTTCTCCACATGTCCGCGTGAGTTTCCTCCGGGTTCTCCGGTTTCCTCCCACAGACCAAAAACATGGATCAAGGGCAATTGAATTCTCCAAATTGCCCCATATAGAGTGTGTGTGTGTATGAGTGAGTGTGCCCAGTGCTTTTCTTCCACTTCATCAAGTACTAGGGTCATGGGGTGGGGAGGGGGGTTCCCCATGCCCATCTAGGGGAGAACGTTTCGGGCGCTGGGCAGATACACCCAGGACAGGACGCCAATCTATCACTGCATACACTCACTCACACAGACACACTCTATATGGGGCAATTTGAAGAACTCAATTGACTTGATCCATGTTTTTGGACTGTGGGAGGAAACCGGAGAACCCAGAGGAACCCCATGCAGACACGGGGAGAACATGCAAACTCCACCCAGAATGGGATTCGAACCCGGGAATCCGCAGCACTAAGGTCATGTTCTCTGTAATTAGTTCTGATGCGATGTGGTCACATGACCGTGCTGATTTCAAATCCCTGTTTTTTTTTTTATTTAGAGGATTCGGTTCGATGGCGGACGCGATCGCTCGTTTCTGTTTGTTCCGTATTATGTTTCGCTGAGTATCAGGATGCACGTGAGTGTGCGCCGTCGTTCCGTCCATAATACACCTACGGAACATTGTTCGGATGTTCTGTCTTTAAATTCCGGGGATGCAGTGACATGGCATTTGCGAGCGGCCCACGACGCTCACAGTGTTTTATTCATGTCGCGCCGATAAGACGTTCCAAGCAGTGCCGTGTAGGAAGGAGAAAGAGCAGACAGACAGACGGCCCTTATTAGAACCTTAATGTCTGAGTGTCAGCAGATATGTGCTCCCCACCCACTACCTGCCCTGACAGACCGCCAAATGTCGGTCAAATGACAGACCGTCGCTCTTTAGGTTAAAGTTGAATTGACGGAAATATACAACCGTATCGGAGCGTGGTACCTTCGTATGTTGGACTAGCAGTCTGATGGTTGGGTCCACCAAAATTTGCCAGTGTGGGACCTTGAGAAACGGGAGAACCCGGCGGGAACCCACACGGACACGGGGCGAACATAGAAAAATGGTTGGATCAATCCAGAGTAGCGGAACGTTCCGGAACTCAATGCCATCCAACATCTGTGATGAATTCGAATGTTGTGGAAGCATCCCGTCTTTCCCAACATCAGTGCCCGACCTCGCGAATTGGCAACATTCCGGAGATGCAAGTAGACACCACCGTTGGGTTCTTGTGAGTATTCCTGGATCACTCCGAATACAAGGAACCTCCGATCCGTTGACGATTCCATTCGTATAACGTTTCATAAAATAAAAAATAATAATCAGGAAAATAATAATCCCGTCTTTCCCAACATCAGTGCCCGACCTTGCAAATCGGCGACGTTCCGACAGACGCTCTGATTAGAGCTAAATACTAAATATACAACCGTATCGGAACGTGGTACCTTCATATATTGAACTAGCAGTCTGATGGTTGGGTCCACCAAACTTTGCCAGTGTGGGCCCTTGAGAACCCGGAGAACCCGGCGGGAACTCACACGGACACGGGGGGAACATGGAAAAATGGTTGGATAAATCCAGAATAGCGGAACGTTCCGGAACTCAATGCCATCCAACATCTGTGATGAATTCGAATGTTGTGGAAGCATCCTGTCTTTCCCAAAATCAGTGCCCAACCTCGCAAATTGGCGACATTTCGGAGATGCAAGTAGACACCACCGTTGGGTTCTTGTGAGTATTCCTGGATCACTCCGAATACGAGGAACCTCCGATCCGTTGACGATTCCATTCGTATAACGTTTCATAAAATAAAAAATAATAATCAGGAAAATAATAATCCCGTCTTTCCCAACATCAGTGCCCAACCTCCCGAATCGGCGACGTTCCGACAGACGCTCTGATTAGAGCTAAATACTAAATATACAGCCGTATCAGAACGTGGTACCTTCATATATTGAACTAGCAGTCTGATGGTTGGGTCCACCAAACTTTGCCAGTGTGGGCCCTTGAGAACCCGGAGAACCCGGCGGGAACTCACACGGACACGGGGGGAACATGGAAAAATGGTTGGATAAATCCAGAATAGCGGAACGTTCCGGAACTTAATGCCATCCAACATCTGTGATGAATTCGAATGTTGTGGAAGCATCCTGTCTTTCCCAAAATCAGTGCCCAACCTCGCAAATTGGCGACATTTCGGAGATGCAAGTAGACACCACCGTTGGGTTCTTGTGAGTATTCCTGGATCACTCCGAATACGAGGAACCTCCGATCCGTTGATGATTCCATTCGTATAGCGTTTCATAAAATAAAAAATAATAATCAGGAAACAAAAAGTTGGTTACCATTCCGAAAAACTGAACACAAGTCGACACAATGTAGCTGTCAATCATTTATCAGGAGGCGGGATGTGCGACAGGGAATGCATCCGTAGTTTAAATAAAAGGTGTCGCAGGCGTTCGAGGTCAACGGGGTCAGTCTGCGCAATTTAAAAGTTTATTGATGGTCAGGACATGAACGTTCCCTGACCTAACACACAGTGCCTTGTGCGAGCGAGCGAGCGAGAGAGAGATGAGAAAACCGAACATCAAGGCACTGCATTGTGTTTTATATAAAGCTGGAGACATCCCTCGGTGTCATTGTCCTGGACGAAATCCGCTGGACGAGCGCCCCCGTCTGCGTATACGTTCCGCGCCCCGTTCCGAAAACGATTCTGATAATTACGCTGGTGTGCTGTTGCACATGGCACCCCGTTAGCAGGCAGCATACTAATCAGCTTAATGAGACATTATACCATATTTTGTCGACCGCAGCAGAATTCGCTTTATTATTTCTCCAGCTTGACCCCGGCGGTCGCGGGGGACCGTCGGGAGGAGCCATTATCCCTCCTTAAGGCGGCGCTCGGCATCTTAAATTCGGGGGGCCGACGGTGCCAGATGACAACAGACTCTGCTTGTGTATTCATTTCATCCCGATGGTGCGCCGGGCGGCTCCGTGGCCATTTTAAATGCCTGGGAAGCCTCTGATACATCGGGAAGCCTTTCAATAACGCCAACTGTTGTTTTCCACTCGTCGGAAGCCGGAGTGGAGGGGAGGGGCTGGAAGAAAGAGGAGGCAAAAAATAAATAACTAAATAAATAAAGGGTGGGTGGGGTGAGGGGGGGGGGGTGAGTTGAGAGAAGGAGCGATTCGCATCAAACGTAATGCGCCTCCTAATGAAAAACGGCGGCGGGACAAGTGTCGCCTCGGCGAGATAAGGGGCCGTGTGTTTACCGGAGTAACCCCTTGGTTTTAAGTGCTATTGTTAATATCGTAATTGTAGTATTGCGCCGACTTGGCGACAATGGCGCCGCTCCGTTTCATTAAGGCGTGTAATTGGAGGGATTTCTGATAGGACGGGCCCAAGTAGTTTAATTATGCAGCGCCTCGCCGTGTTTACGGGGTAATTATTGCCTGGGAAATCGTGTTACTGGTTGAGCGAAAGTTCTGAGAGTTGCAGCTTTTCCCTCAAGTGTGAGAGTACATGTAGTTCTTCATAAATCAGAGGGAGATAAACTCACTCTCTCTCTGGTTTTTTTTTTTTTTTTTTTTTTTTCTTCACACTCGTCACTGTAGCGCAGTCATCGTTAATAACCGCTTTCCAACCCCCCCCCCCCCCCACACACACACACACACAGATTGCAGAGTCTGAAATGAATTTCCATCGTGAGCGCCAACCTTTACAACAAATCGTCGTAAGTCGGAACGGTTCCTTATCGAGACTTTTAGCGTTCATGTAGCATCGGGAGATGAGCGGGTTAGTGCTATAATGCTAATAAACTCTGTGTGTGTGTGTGTGTGTATGATCGTCATCACCCCCATCCCATGTTCCTTTAATGATCCATCAGTGTCACGTTAGTGCCTCCCTCCTTGATGGATACCGCCAATATTCCGCAAGAAGCCCCAAGAACGTACCTTATTTCTTAATAGCGTCCTCCTCCTCGTCCTCCATAAGGGGGCCAATCGTGTTAGGTCGGTGTCCCGAGGAGGCCCCTATTCATTTCCGTCCACCTGGCTAAGCAGGTTAGGTCGTGGGTGGCTCGTTCGGTACGAGGAATGAGAAACGATGATCTGGCAACGCAGGCCGGAATCCCATTGGCGACCAACCAATCACATTCGTCGATGCGTTTTTCCTTCCATGATTTATGAACTAAGGGCACGATATGCCCTTAGCACTTTAATGTCGTCAGGCCCACCTTCCCCGTCTCTAATTGCCCCTAATTACCATTTCCTGCTCGCCGAGGACCGTCGGGTCGCCTCTGGGGTACTGACGCCTGTTTGTCTGTTCCCTCTTACAGAATGGAAGACTCGAGTTTGTGCCTTGGTGTGTCGTCGGCGGTCCCAGACGCCGATACGCATATCAGCAGTAGTGTGCTGAACGGACGCTACCCCATAAGCCAGAAGCTCCATCAGCTGACCGCCCAGCTCGGCCACGCCTTCCCCGACCTACAGAGTCGCCAGCAGATCCCGGAGGAGAAGGCCGCCACGCCGTTGGACGAGAAGACCCATGCCAGCCTGGCCAGCCAGCCCATCAGCAGCCAGATGGCCCTGTTGGCCAATCAGCTGAACCGCAACATGGACGCCGGCGCCCTCAGTGGGCTGAACGGGCGTGTGGACCTCCAGCAGTTCCTGAACGGGCAGAATTTGGGGATCATGTCTCAGATGAACGACATCGAGGACGACGCGCGCAAGAACCGCAAGTACCCGTGCCCCCTGTGTGGAAAGCGGTTCCGCTTCAACAGCATCCTTTCCCTGCACATGCGGACCCACACTGGCGAGAAGCCCTTCAAATGCCCCTACTGCGACCACCGAGCGGCTCAGAAGGGCAACCTGAAGATCCACCTCCGCACCCACAAGCTGGGCAGTCTGGGAAAAGGACGCGGCCGCGTACGCGAGGAGAACCGGCTCCTTCACGAGCTGGAGGAACGGGCCATCCTGCGCGACAAGCAAATGCGGAGCAGCCTGCTGCAGCCTCCGCAGCCGCTTCCGCCCCACCTGGGGTTGCAGAACCAGCAGCAACCTGGCTCGGCGTGCGGCCTCCTGGCGCCCACCAGCCTGGGAGGGACACCCGACGGCCCGGCGCAACCGTCCGGCTCGCCGAAACCAGCCGGCGCCAACCAGCAGGATGAGCAGGCGCTAAGCACAGCCACGGGATTCCGCTGCACCTTCTGCAAGGGCAAGTTCAAGAAGCGCGAGGAACTCGAGCGCCATATCCGTATCCTCCACAAGCCGTACAAGTGCACCCTGTGCGAGTTTGCTGCCTCCCAGGAAGAGGACCTCATCAGTCACGTGGAGAAGGCCCATATCACCGCGGAGTCCTGCCAGGGGCAGGGCACCGGACCCGGCTCCGGAGAGAAACCCGCCAACGAGTTCCGGTGTGATGTCTGCGGTCAGGTCTTCAGCCAGGCTTGGTTCCTCAAAGGTCACATGCGGAAGCACAAAGACTCCTTCGAGCACTGCTGCCAGATTTGCGGACGCCGCTTCAAGGAGCCGTGGTTCCTGAAAAATCACATGAAGGTGCATCTGAACAAACTGGCCATCAAGAGCAAGCCGCCCGGGGGCGCCGACCAGGACGTGTCGTCCGTCAACAGCATAAGTGGTTTAGCCCAAGAAGCTCATGCCAACCTGTATTCGCGCTACATCTCCTGCCTGCAGGGGGGGTATCTCAGTCCCGAAAAGCAGAGTCTGGCAGAACAACAGCATCAGTTGCTGGCCAAGGCTGGCATCGCTATGAAAGAGAAGGAAATGCTCGGCAAACTGTTGGGACCCATGGCTGGCATGACGCATCGCCTGGGCGAGAACGAGAAGCGCTCGTTGCTCGGTTGCCTGAACTTGGTGCCTCCTCTGAAGTCCAGTTGCATGGAGCACCTCCAGGCCGCAGCCAAGGTTGCGGAAATGGACCCTCTTAATAGTTACCAGGCCTGGCAGATCATGGCACGCAGCATGGCTATGGAACGTTCCTTCATGCCCAAAGACCAGCACCACGGGGCTCATGGGCAGGACGATGAGATGGCCGGTGCAATTGGGATGGTGCCCTTCGGTAAAGACAAGCTCGAGCATTCGACCCTCGACTCGGCTGATGGCCCAAAGCAAAAGAACCACCCGGACGCCCTCCATGGCCTGAGAACCATCATACCGATCAAGGAGGAGGCTGGGGGCTTCGACGGCCACCGAGAGTTCCTTTCCCACCACGGAGCTCTCAGCCTTGGCCAAGGGTTGGAATACGGTCTGGCCAGCATGAAGGACAAGGCCGAGTGCCCCGACTGTGGCAGAGTGTTCAGGACCTACCACCAGATGGTGGTCCACTCCCGAGTGCACAACAAGGACCGGCGCCCAGAAGAAGGCCTCGACGAGAGGCGTGGCTCGGCCAGCGACCCCGAATCGCAGTCCATAAGCCGCTCCACCACCCCGGGCTCGTCCAACGTGACGGAGGAGAGCGGCGCCGGAGGAGGACACTCCCAGACCGGAAGCCTACAAGACGACAGCCCGCATCCTTCTTCTCCGTCTTCAGGTAAGACTTCTTTACATACCACGCACTCCAGACCTATGTTAACGAAACACGCCATTAAATTTAATTTAGTAACTTGTCCCAAGAGTGCAACCCCTTAAGAGTTTAGAACTTTGTGACGCCAAGGACTACCGTCTACCGTCCATTTTTTTGCCGCGGTGCCTTTAGAAAGCTCACCGTCTCCGACCTGACCCCCACCCCGTCGTCTCGAAATAAAAACCCGAGATGGTGAAATCTACCATAGCTACGGGACGCGCCGCTTCCGGAGATGAAGCTGGGTGTTTAGCGGGATTAAGAGAAGCTGCAGCGAACGATTACAGAAGTTTTAAAGGTAACTTCGGCGCTCCTCGGGGTGGAACGGCTGCGGCAGCGATAATTAGGTCACGACGGCGCGATAATCAGTCGGTTTAACTAAACAAGACGTTAATTAAAGATATACATATAAAACAGGTCAGAGACGGGAATTATACAACACACGACTTAAGTTGTGGCGGGGAACCGAGCGCCGCGCTTTCGCTTAAGGCTCCGAGCCACTTCGTTTCTGCCGAATGCGAAAAATTTTGTTTATTCGTGCTCTTATCGCGCTCGCGTGGAGAGATGGGTACGGTATGGGCCACGCGCGTTTTAATCAAAGTAATAATAACCGGCAACACACACACACACACACATACACACACCCACACACCCCTCACCCCAATGAGGAATTAATGAAAACCACTGAGATAAAGTCTGTTTTCTTTATAGATAATATTTATCCTAAGCACATTTTGCCGAATCAGCACGGCGCTGGTGTAATTACGTTTTTTTATAAGCCTTTTTAAATCTTTAAAAATTGTGTTAGGGTCGCGTTTTAAGGTGACTCTGATCTTTGAGGATGTTTCGTGTAATATAATAATATCCATCCATCCGCTATCTTACACTTTATTCTGTACTAGGGGCGCGAGGGGGGGGGGTTTCCTCATGCCCATCCAGGGGAGAACGTTTCAGGCGCTGGGCAGATACACCCAGAACAGGGGGCAATCTCTCGCTGGGCACACATTCACTCACTCACACACACACTCTATATGGGGCAATTTGGAGAACTCAATTGACCTTGATCCATGTTTTTGGACTGTGGGAGGAAACCGGACAACTCGGAGGAAACCCACGCGGACACGGGGAGGACATGGAAACTCCACCCAGATTGGGATTCGAACCGGGAAATCCCTAGTGCTGAGAGGAGAACATGCTAAACACCCATATAATAATCTAATATCATTAATTTTATAAGTAATATAAAATACATGTTTAATGATATAAGTGTAAATTCGATGCTAGACGGTTAGGTCTCTCTCTCACTTACTCTCTCTCTCTCTCACACACACACACACACACACACACACACACACACTTCTCCCAGCATGCTTGGTGTTAGGGTGTGATCACCAGTTGAAATCCCCACGATGCTGCCCAGCTTCGGTGCCGATGGCATCACGCCCGTGGCCCCCGTGTCCTCCGGGTCGCACCCGCCGTCTCACCGCTGACCTTCAGGACTCGGCGGACGGCCGGGACACTCAACTCGGGACGTCGCACTTAAAAAAAAAAAAAAAAAAAGAAAAAAACCTCGACAGAGCTGCAGGTAGACAGAGAAACCTGCCAGACTTTTATTAGCCGTGGAACCAGAGCCTCGCCGTCGATGGCAGGGCCTCTAAGTTTAACCCCAGCGTTCTGCCGTACAGTTCTCATTATGACTCTGATGTTCTCGGGGCGCGTAACCCTGCATACATACATACATGTGTTTGCACATTAGACAACAGGATGTGGCAGAGCTTATACCTCTGTTTTACTTTTAATATCTCGTGTCTTGCAGCCATTCTTTGACAACAGACTTCCTTTCTCATCTGTAGGTTTTTTTTTTTTTTTTTTTTTTTTTTTTTCCTTTCTCGCTCTCTTTAATATATTATTTTCTCTTTAACACAGCAGCCCGGGCTTCAGCCTCCCTTTCGGGCGAACCTCGCCAACCTCCAAACCACCTACCCGCCGCAATTTTGAGTTAAACTTGAATTACAGTAATCAACAATAACATCTCAACTGTGAAAGAAGGTCGACACAATCGCTTTTGTCTTTAACACTACACTTGTTTAGAGAGCGCGCGAGAGACAGAGAGACAGAGAGAGAGAGAGCGAGAGAGAGAGACGGCGAGGCAGAGTTGCCTCAGTAACGTCCTTTAAAGACCTTTCTGCTCTGCCTCTCGATAATCAACCTTAAATGTATGCTTCTTATTCAACTGGAATCTCCAGCCCCTTTATCTTTTCCTTTATTACTTTTTTTTTTCCTCCCCCCCTCTCGCCTCCCCCCCCCCCCCCCCGTCCCCTCTTTTATTTCTTATTACTATTACAAGATTGGCTTGACTCGGGGAAGGGATCCATTGTTATTTCACATTCCCCCGTTCTGAATTGGGCTCTATAAACAAGGCAGGGTGGGGTTGGAGGGGGTATAGGGTGGGGGGGGGGGTTGCGGCTCCACTTTTTGATAGTGTTGCCGCATTCATTATGGTAGGCCTTTGAGCGACAGCGCCGGAGACACTGAGATTGCTTTAAACAAAGGCGTATTCTGATTGGCGGAACAGACGCTATTGAAACCTGGAGTAATACTATGTAAAAACGGGGCTTTTGGGGCGGGGGGGTGGGGGGGGATGTGCGAGGGGAGGCCCCTGCAAACCCGCAAAGGGGTCAGACGACGGAGGGAAGCGGCGACCCCCGCGATCGCGAGGTTGTTTGAGATGATTTGTGGGGGCATAAGGTCGACCGGAGCTCAAGGTTTTGGCGGCGGTCTGACGGACGGGCGGGCCTAAGGTTGCGACGCATGCGTATTCATTTAATTACACAATTACCGCGGGGTAATTACACGTGCAGAATCAACTGTAACAGTGTAATCGCTGTGTCGTTAAGGTCCAAAGAAATAAAAAGATTTTAAGGCGGTGTGTTTTTAAGGTAAACCTTCGTTTCTACCTGATGGACTGCGTAGCACTGCACGGTTCTGCCTTAACTCACCGTTGTCATGTGACTATATGCCTCCCACGTTGTGAAAACAGTTTGGGGAAGGGCCTCTATGGTCCAACTCAACTCATCTGAGCCACATGAACAGCTATGTGTGGATAGATTTGCAACCCGTCTGGCACCAACAAACATGTCACAGTCAAAATCACAGCCCCATGTGATTGATGTAAGCTTTACCTGTAAATAATTGTCATGAATCAGTTAATTTAAAGGTTTTTCATTGGTTAAACCAGCCAGTCTGGCACCAACAACCATGCCACAGTCAAAACCAGTGACCCCCCCCCATGTGGTTAATATGATCAATAACTGTAAACATTGATCCTGAATCTGTAACTATTAAGGCATTTCATCAGATCAGTGCCTGTCTGGCACCAACAACCATGTCACAGTCATGCTCTGTGAGAACATTGGAGACACTTTCTCCTGCACAGGTTTTAATTCGTCCTGTTGAAACGTTCTGCACACCCACCTGATTGCCTCAACCGACCACGTCCCGTCTCGTCCCCCAACAGACAAGTGGTAAGCCGTCCCAATGTAGCGTGTGAGTTCAGTACCTCTCCATTTTCAGGTGCAGTAGGTCAGGACTCTGGCGTCCTCCAATGAAAAGTCGTTAATTGGCCGATGGAGGCGCGGGGGATAAATGCGCGCTCGGCATTTCTGCGCACGCTCCAACGACATAAAAGGCCAATCGACTTTCCCTTCCGCGGCTCATTTGGTCGGCGTCCGCCGCTTCCCCTCCGTAGCCTCACCCTTAGTCCCAATTTGTAAATATTACCGCGAGCGGGAATCGGCGTCGGCGTGTTTTTTTTTTTTTTTTTTTTGTGATATGTTTAAAATTCCGGTCGTATTCCGGTGTGGATTCGAGGCAGCGGCGGGTTCCGCGGCGGGTTCCGCCCGCGCTCCTTCGAGGCCGTCACCGGGCAGCGCTTATGAAACATTTATCAGTCTGTTTTATGTCTTAATGATCCTGTTAGGATTCCCTGCTTGGTTATGGAGACAACACAGAGTGGTGTAGTGGAGAGAGAGAGAGTGAGCGAGAGAGAGAGAGAGAGTGCGTGAGAGAGCGAGAGAGCGAATTGGAGAAAGTAAACTACACACAGTATACCAACCAGCTTTTAATTCCGTGTCTTTGCCAAAACATTGCTTACCTTTCCGGCGGTACAAGCCTCCTTGGCAAGGACGGGCCTTTTTTCATTGCCCTCTCCATTTCTGTTTTATGTTTTTATAATTAAAACATAATATTTATCTTTGCGTGACAGAAGGACGCCGTGCTGAGGTAGGCAGCCCGTTGGAATATTAATATTTTAAAATGCGTCGCTGTGACATCTCCTCGGTTGCCGCCGCCGCCGACGTCGCTGCCGCTTTAATTGGGAAATTGTGATCTTGTGCCATATTAACCCTGCAGGCCGCGTGCGACGTTCTCGCCTCGTTAGAATGATGCGTCAGGCCGCCAAAATAAAAGCCCCCCCCCCCCCCCCCCCGTGATCGGCAGGTGCTCGGGCCGGGGAACGGGGATAGGCGTTGGAACGTGAAGTTGGGAGAAAGTTTTGTGTAAGGAATTGGGTCGGAATTTGGTACCTTGTTAACTCTGAGGAAGACTCTATGGAGAACTTCTCCTCAAGGAACCTGTGTGAACGAGGATGGGGTAGGAACCAAAGCTTTTGAGGTTGGGGGTTTGAATCCCATGTCCACTAAGGTTACCAGTTTGGGTCCTAGAGCAGAACCCCTCATTGCACAAAAAATGCTGCCTTATGAGTGACCCTGTGTTCTACAGACCTGGGATTTAGAACCCAGTCCTATAAGCCTGATTATGACCACTTCCCCAATACAGAGGTCCATAGAACACGCTGTGGAACAAATGCAGAACCCTCAACCCCTTTTGCACCAATGATGCTGCCTCATGAGTGACCCTGTGTTCTACAGACTTGGGATTTAAAACCCAGTCCAAAAAGCCTGATTATAACCACTCCTTGTTCATACAGGTCCATAGAACAGAGAACCCTTACCCCCCATCTGCACCAAAGTTGCTACATCATGAGTGACCCTGTGACCCAGTGATCATATATTTATATAACGTATTTGAAAATAAACTTCGGCAAATCTTATGTAATGTACCGTAAGATCAGACTTTGGAACCTTGATAGTTTCACTTCTCAGAACCCCCATTGACCCTGACCATGTGCATGGAGGTACTAAAACACGGACCCAACAGTTTGGCGAAGGGCCTCTTTGGTCCAACTCAACTCACCTGAGCCATACAAACAGCTCTGTGTGGATAAATTTGCGACCCATCTGGCACCAACAACCATGCCACAGTCAAAATCACTGACACCATAAGGCTTATGTGACCTTTCCTTGTACAAGGGTCATCGTGAATCAGACGAAAGGTTTTTCATTGGATAAAACCAGCCGGTCCGGCACCAACAACCATGCCACAGTTAAAATCACTGCCCCATCGAATTGATGTAAGCTCTACCTGTAAATAATGGTCCTGAAACAAAAATTTAAAGGTTTTTCATTGGTTAAACCAGCCAGTCCGGCACCAACAACCATGCCACAGTCAAAGACAGTGACCCAACACCCCCAACCCGATTCAAACCCTCACGTCTTGTTATTATTTATTATTTTTCCAAACCCTTCACCTCCGCCGCCATCGTGACGGATTCACCGCCTCCTGTCCCCCCCGCCTCCCCCCTTCCTCCGCGAGTCCGAGCGCGGAGGCCGCTCGCAAAGTTGCCGAAACTTCAAACGGAGCCCTCTGCCAAACGGCGGGACGGCACACTGGTTTTTCTGCGATGGGAATGTTGACTCGGGAGCGCCGGGTGACAGCTGTCTGCCTCCATCAGAGCCGAATTCCTCTGGAATGAGCCCCGTCCTCTCTCTCTCTCTCTCTCTCTCTCCCTCTCTCTCTCTCCCTCTCTCTCTCATTTCCAGGCTAACGCATACAAACGGCCGAGGCGGGTGGGAGGGCGCTTTGTTTGAACAAGTTAACTTGGGCGTGATTGGGGTGCCTTCCGTGTGAAAGAGCAAGCGAATACATTGACCTTTCCCTCATTAAATATGGAGGAGCAGGCATGTGATACCATGACGGAAGAATCCTCCCTCCCCTCGCTCGCCCCTCGCTCTCCCTCATATCGCTCCAATATTCGTCAACTTCCACTTCTCCTCGGCACATCCCCCATTTTTTTGGGTTATTTTTTTTTTGGGGGGGGGGTATTTTTTATCCCCCCCCCTGCGCAGCCGGCAGTGCCTTTATTAAAATAAAGACATCCTGCGATTACATAGTGGCGTTTAGAGAAAGGCACACTTGTCACAGTTCGCCCCCTTCTCTCCCACAACCACGCTGGGTCGGACAGGACGAGGAGGGTAGGGGAAGGGGGGGGGTGCTCGGAGGGCATTCATCATGCACTGATGAGTATCTCTCGCTCCTTACCCCCCCCCCCCTCTCTCTCTCTCTCTCTCCGTTAACCCCATTGAAAGGCCGGATTAAAAAAAAGGGCCTTTGTGTCAACATCACAACACTGACATGGGGCAGATAATGACACGAGAAAGTTCGCCCCCTACCCAACCCTCCCCCCACCTTTTATTACGAATTTCTAGCCACGGTCATCGGCGTCGAGACGGGTCGGGAGGTGGGACAAATGTCCGCCGATTAAGATCTCCGTCCCCGGTCTGCCTCCTCAAACCTACCCCCCCCCCTCCTCTGCTCCTCGGCCGGCGCAGCATTCCAATTGTTCTTAAAATATTTGGCAATGTCAATTAGTAAGAGAGCGGAGCGAGCTGATGAACACAATTTTCCACTAGACTGAGCACCCTATTGTTGTGGAGCGAGGAGCAGATTTCTGAGGTCATTATCATTCCCCGTTAGCCTGGCCCAGCTGCTCCTCTCGACTCTAGCCAAACTCGACACCACGGCTCGGGGTAGCAGGCAGCAACAGGGGGCCTGGAGAGATAGAGCGAGCGAGTGAGCGAGCGAGGGATGGAGGGAGGGAGGGAGGGAGGACTGGCAGCAGCGTGCGAGGGAGCAGAACCGCCCGCACGAAGGAGAGCGAGATGGAAATCTAGGGATGGTTAGCCAGAGCGGGGCGGCACGGCCGAACCGGGGGGGGGGCACTTCGGAAGCGGACCTGGGTGCGAGGGAGACGGAATGGAGGCTGACAGGAAGCAAATGAGGACGGGAAGACGCGTAGACGGCGGAGGGGAAAACGGAGAATTAACGAACGTTTAGATTCCGACGTTTAGATGATGTGCCCGGCCGCCCCGGCGGATGGGATAGGACTCGGCCTATCGTCCGCTCGTCCGCTCGACCTTCCGCAATCGGCGGAAGATTTAGAATGACGTGAATGATCAGTTTCTTTGATTACTTTAAGTCACATGATGGTCTACAGGACCTGCTCTAGGAACCAACGCAGAACCCTTAACCCTCGTTGTTCCCCCATGTTCCCCGGGCTCGGGATCAGAACCCCCCAACCCTAAATGCCTGATACTATTCCTCTCTCTCTCTTCCTTGGAGCCACTCCCTTCAGCATCCCAGTGTCGCAGCATCAGGACCAGATCCGCACGCACCCTTCTTCTTTTGGTCTGTGTAAGAGTAGCGCCCCCTATATTCTAATAATGTTATCAAACGAGGTAGTGAGGTAATATGAGGACGTTTGGAACCAACGCAGAACACTTAACCCTCGTTGTTCCCAGGATGCTGTACCAACACCACAACCCTAAATACCTGATACTGCCCCCCTCTCTCTTCCTTGGAGCGACTCCCTTCAGCATCCCGTCACATCACGATGCCGCAGCATCAGGACCAGATCGCTACGCACCCTTCTTCTTTTGGTCTGTATGAGATTAGCGCCCCCTATATTCTATTAATGCCACGCCCTGTGACGACTCAACCTCGTCAACCCTAACCAGGGTATTCGCCCTTAAAACAGGACATTTTAGGGCCAACCCCACAACCCTAAACACCTGATACTGCCCCCCTCTCTCTTCCTTGGAGCGTCTACCTTCAGCATCCCGTCACGTCACGATGCCGCAGCATCAGGACCAGATCCGTACACAGCCTTCTTCTTTTGGTCTGTGTTCGAGTAGCGCCCCCTGGATTCTATTAATGTTACGTTCATTCAAATAAGCATTTATTCATGCCATGCCCCAACAACTTCTAACCAGGGAATCTGCCCTTAAACCAGGACGTTCTAGGGCATGTAGCTATTCAAACGGTCTAATGAGGCAGGTTCGAGGGGGAGTGGTGTAACCTTCAGACTTTCCTTTGTGATCTTTAAGCGTCCGTCGGAAGCTCGCCTCACTCGTTACGAGGACTTTTGGCATTTATCATTTGTGCGGTAGACATTTTGGATTGTGCAGCGCTCCGGCGCGGGCGCCTTGCCCTTTTCAGCGGCTCCGGAGCGAGGCGACGTTGTTTATTGTTGCTGACAGCGATAGGAAGTGGCCACGTGGAACATCACTACCTCCTGTGTTTTGAGTGCCGGGGTTTTGATTAATAAGAGGTGAATTATTTGATCTGGAGTGGAGGACACTGCAGCGCCTCCTCGCCTCGCCTCGCCTCGCCTCGCCCCCTCCTCCCTCACAGGGGAGGGCTGATAAGCTGCCCCTAATGGAAAGCCATGGCGCTCATCAGCAGATGAGTTATTTAGCCCAGCTATTTACTCCTTGGCGCACGGGGGACACTTGAACTCCGCCACGCCGGCTTCCTTCCTCCCGCCTTTAGAAGAACTTTCTTTTTTCCCCGCCGCTTCCCTTTCAAGGCTCCCGAAAACTCCGACAGCTGCCGTCTCTTTACCTGCCGTCTCCTCCTTGATTAAAACAACCAAACCGTGGGCTTGTTCTCCATCGCGCTACAGAACTCCATCGCGTTCACATCCCCCCCCCCCCCCCCCCCCCCCCCCCCATTTTCACTTTTTTTTTTTTTTTTTTTTTTTTTTCTTGACGATGATGAAAGGTTCTTTTGAGTCAAAGGAGGAAACAAGAATCAAAAAAAAAAAAAAAAAAAAAACCCGAAACAGAACAGAAGCCCACTCACTTTTGTACTCGCCAGCTGTATGTTTTAATGCGCTCCCAGAAGCATGATGCTCCTCCTCCCCGTTCGCACCCCGCTCCCTTTCCGCCGCTCGTACACCTTTCCCCCCCCACCCCACCCCTCTGGTTCGCCAGGCTATACGTCTCCCGCCCTCCACCCCCCCCTTCGCCTACCTGTAGAAAGTTTGCGTTGCTTCAAAGCTACACTTTCAGCTCGCAGCTGCCAAGCCTCCCCGTCCCCTGTTAGCAGGCATCCAGCTGTCAGGCACCGATAGGAGGAAGAGAGGGAGGAAATCTCTCACCAGCCATATGGTACCGAGTTCTGCCGCCGCTCCGCCGCTCCGTGGGCAAATGGCAAACTCATATATCTCATCAACGACGCTAATATCCAGCTCGGAGATGCAGAATATTAGCCTTTTCACCCCCCCTCCTCCATCCACCGAGTTGCGACCCAGAGCGGCGGGAGCCCAGCTGGAATCGGATCAGCCTTTATTGCCGACGTGCGCGAACTGGCGAACATCACCGGAATCGTGGGTTCCCGCCATAGGTACGTCGGGGGAAGATCCCCCGGAAACAGGTTGCCATGCTTGAAAGGCGCGAACCGACATCCCCGACCCCCCCCGAGAGAACGTCTCCGCGTCCCGTCTCTTAACAGGATGCTGTTTTTTTTTTTTCCTTCCCCGAGTTAATCCTACCAGGCCCGCGCCATCAGCCTGTAAGTGGCGCCGTATGGCATCCCAAGCCGCGGTGAAGCGGTGGAATTATGGGTACATTACCACATAATGCTGAAAACACTGTCAAACCTGGCGTCTCCAAATCCTCCGGACTTATTCCGCGGCAAGAGCGTGGAACGTGACGCCGGGCGGGTGGTACCCACGGATCTCTCGCGCTCTCTCTCTCTCTCGCGCTCTCTCTCGCTCTCTCTTCACCCAACCTGAAGCGCTCGCCGTTCGGAGAGGGAGCTGCGGAGATTAATACGGCGGTGGCGGCGTTTTGGAGGGACGGTAGCGTTAATGGCCCCACTGGGTTTTTAATGAGTGTTGTGCCCCAAACAAAATGAGCTAATTAGTGTTATCATCCATATATCAGGCCATACACATACACACTGGTTCCCTACTCTCTCCGAGTCTCTCGATCTCTCGCGCACTCGCTCTCTCTTTTGCGAGCACAGGCGGGAAAATGCGCAACATCGCCGATTCCGCGGCGGCTTCCCGGCGCCGGCGCCTCGGGGGCCGATCCGCTCGGAGAGGGGTCGCACACCTGACTCTTTTTCCCGTTGATCAAATCAGAAATGACTGATGGTGAAATTGAGTCATTAGCGGGGGGGGGATGTGAGAGGATTTGAATATTTCCGACTTCGTTCCAAATTGTCGCTGATAGCGATGCGAATCTATTTGCACGTCGATGACGAGCCTGCTTAAGTGCTTTATCCTGATCAAGGGGCGCGCCGGCCTCCAAATCTAATACACCTCAGACAGGGGGCCTGAGGGGGCAGATATGGGGCTGGGGTGGAGGGAATGGGGGGTGTGTCTACTGTATGTATATTTAAATATATTTAAGAGTACTATGCATTTTAAATAAAAAAAAACACATTAAATCAAATTTATAACGATGGTTTCTTGTAAACTACTTTTCGTCTCCTGGACTTTAACGCCCGTCACGAACATTTGTTTAATTTATCCCATCAGGAATTCAATAAGAACTATCAATAATGTTGGGCTTCCTATAGAATAGGGTACGAAATTATTAGTAGTTTATTATAGTGTGTGTATAGTGTATATAGGGTGTATATAGTTTATGTACTGTAGTGTGTATAGTGCATAAAGTGTATATGCGATGTGTATATACTGTTTACACTTTGTATATAGGGGTTATAAAGTGTGTATGCACTGCGTGTATAGGATGTATGCACTGTGTTTATTGTCTATATAGTGTGCATGTAGTATGTGCGTATATATATATATATATATATATATATATATATATATATATATATATATATATATAGAGAGAGAGAGAGAGAGAGAGAGAGAGAGAGAGAGAGACTGAATGTAGTGCGTATGTATTGTATTTAGTGTGTATATATATTTTTTGTGCGTATATAGTGATTATATACTGTGTATGTAGTGTGTCTATAGTTTGCAGTGTGTATGTAGAGTTTATACAGCATATATAGTGACTGGTGTGTATGTAGTGTGTATATAGTTTATAATGTGTATGTAGTGTGTATATAGTTTATAATGTGTATGTAGTGTGTATGTGGTGTGTATGTAGTTTATAATGTGTATATAGTGTGTATGTAGTGTGTATGTAGTTTATAATGTGTATATAATGTGTATATAGTGTGTATATAGTTTATAATGTGTATATAGTGTGTATGTAGTGTGTATGTAGTTTATAATGTGTATATAATGTGTATATAGTGTGTATATAGTTTATAATGTGTATATAGTGTGTATTTAATGTTCGTATAGAAAAACAGAAAGCGGACAGAACTCCTAGTTCCATTTAGCAGTGAGTGTTGAATAGTGTGTGTGTGTGTGTGTTTGTGTGTGTGTGTGTGTGTGTGTGTGTGTGTGTGTGTGTGTGTGTGTGTGTGTGTGTGTGTGTGTGTGTCGGGGGGGTAATATCTCAGCATTTCGACACAGTCCTTGTTACCTGTGTGTAAGCCGGTGTTTGTCGCTCGCCCGCTGACCTCCCCTCGTTTCAGCGGCACTAAGCCCATTAGAAAATCAATAAACAATTGTGTTTTTCTCCTTTAAATCTTTTTTCTCCTTTGTACATCCTCTGAAAGAGCAACCGAGAATTCTCTCTCTCTCTCTCATATGCTCTCTCTCTCTCTCTCTCTCTCTCTCATATGCTCTCTCTCTCTCTCTCTCTCTCTCTCATATGCTCTCTCTCGCGCTCTCTCTCTCTCTCTCTCTCTCTCTCTTTACTTCCATCTCACTTTCTGTCCTGCTTGTGATCAGGTTATTATCAGGTTGTGATCAGGTTATGATCAGGTTGTGATCAGGTTATTATCAGGTTGTGATCAGGTTATGATCAGGTTGTGATCAGGTTGTGATCAGGTTATGATCAGGTTGTGATCAGGTTATTATCAGGTTGTGATCAGGTTATGATCAGGTTGTGATCAGGTTGTGATCAGGTTATGATCAGGTTGTGATCAGGTTATTATCAGGTTATGATCAGGTTGTGATCTGGTTATTATCAGGTTGTGTTCAGGTTGTGATCAGGTTGTGATCAGGTTATGATCAGGTTGTGATCAGGTTGTGTTCAGGTTGTGATCAGGTTATTATCAGGTTGTGATCAGGTTATGATCAGGTTGTGATCAGGTTGTGTTCAGGTTGTGATCAGGTTATGATCAGGTTGTGATCAGGTTATTATCAGGTTATGATCAGGTTGTGATCAGGTTGTGATGAGGTTGTGATCAGGTTATTATCAGGTTGTGATCAGGTTATGATCAGGTTGTGTTCAGGTTGTGATCAGGTTGTGATCAGGTTATGATCAGGTTGTGATCAGGTTGTGTTCAGGTTGTGATCAGGTTATGATCAGGTTGTGATCAGGTTATTATCAGGTTATGATCAGGTTGTGATCAGGTTGTGATGAGGTTGTGATCAGGTTGTGATCAGGTTATGATCAGGTTATTATCAGGTTGTGATCAGGTTATGATCAGGTTGTGTTCAGGTTGTGATCAGGTTGTGTTCAGGTTGTGATCAGGTTATTATCAGGTTATAATCAGGATGTGATCAGGTTGTGATCAGGTTATTATCAGGTTATTATCAGGTTATTATCAGGTTATTGTCAGGTTATGATCAGGTTGTGTTCAGGTTGTGATGAGGTTGTGATGAGGTTGCGGATCGAACGTTCATGTCTCATTCATACGGAGTCTGCAGAATCCGTCTTTTGGAGTACGCCGTTCTCGAGCGCCTCTGCGTCCCTTTCCCGGCTGCGACCGCTCGCTCTCCCCATCATGTTCCTCTCTGTGGAAAAGGTGAGAACATGTCGTGATCTCCGGTGTGTTCTACACGCGCTGAAAGGGCAACTCGGCAAAATGTCAGGACCCGATTCCTCCGTCGTCAGAATCTATACGGATGAAAGTATTGGGACGCGCGTTTAAATGGCTGGATTCGGGTTCCGTTCCAGAACCGGACAAATGTCCAGACAAGGACACAGACTTCATTACCTGTAACGTTCGTTATGGGCTGAATACCTCGCCACTACCTCCCCACCAGGTCACACGGTGCGCTTGGATTCCAGTTTCAAATGCCAATCTAGCTGGAGTTGGCACATTCTCCCTGTGTCAATGTGGGTTTCCTCCGGGTTCTCCAGGTTTCCACAGTCCAAAAAAATGGATTCAAGGTTAAATAGAATGCTCCAGATTGCCCCATATAGTGTGTGTGTGTGTATTTGTGTTTGTGTGTGTGTTCCGATACATAGATTGGCCCCCTGTGCTGGGTGTATCTGCTCAGAGCCCCAAACGTTCTCCACTGGATGGGCATGGGGAACCCCCCCCGACCCCTCCCCCGTGACCCTAGCAGAGGATAACTGGTGGAGCTGTAGATGGAGTTCTCCAGTTTCCTCCCACAGTCCAAAAACATGGATTCAAGGTTAAATTGAATGCTCCAAATTGCCCCATATAGTGTGTGTGTGTCTGGGTGAGAGCGTGTGCCAAATGATAGATTGGAAAAGTGGTAAACCCTCTCTCTCTCTCTCTCTCCCTCTCTCTCTCTCTCTCTCTCTCTCTCTCTCTGCATGCATACTCTTTGTTTCACATTCCGTCATCCCGCATCGGCACCCCGAGGCAAAGTTACGGGATGATTGAGGGCTTTTTAATGTCACTTTCCCAAAATGTAATAACCCTTCTGATAAAAATCAACAAACATTGACTTTGACAGCTGATTCGTAGAGAGTGCGTCAAAAAAAAAAAAAAAAAAAAAACATTTACGCATTTTAATTCCCACTGTCAGTTGATACGAGCGCGGCACCAACCGCCGTTCCTCGAAAGCCAGGCGTATTTTTTCCGGCGCTCGTCCTCTGACGACGCGTCCCCCTCTCGTCCTCTTTGCGTCCTCCCTCCTTCCTCCTCTGGCTGTTCCTCCTTCCCTCCCTTGTCCTAGGTCTCGTTCAAGTGCTGGTAATTATGGGTAATCATAAACAGCGGCGCTCTCGCTAATGAGACTGCGTGGCATGTTGGGTTCACACCGAGCCTCGTGTTCCGTCGAAAAAGAACCTCTTTGTTGTTTCGTTGCGTCTTGTCTTTGAAACCGTGCCTTCAATGTTCTCCTCTCAGTGCTGAGGACTCCTGGTTCTAATCCAAATCTGGTTGGAGTTTGCATGTTCTCCCCGTGTCCGCGTGGTTTGCCTCCGGGTTCTCCGGTTTTCTCCCACAGTCCAAAAATCATGGATTCATGGTTAAGGTGAATTCTCCAAATTGCCCCATATAGAGTGTGTTTGGGGACGGCACGGTAGCTTATTGGTTGGCATGTTCTCCTCTCAGTACTGAGATTCCAGGTTCGAATCCCCATCTGGGTGGAGTTTCCATGTCTTCAACGTCTCCGTGTGGGTTTCCTCCGGGTTCTCCGGTTTCCTCCCACAGTCCAAAAACATGGATCAAGGTCAATTGAGTTCTCCAAATTGCCCCATATAGAGTGTGTCTGTGTGAGTGTGTGTCCAGCGATAGATTGGTGTCCTGTCCTGGGTGTATCTGCCCAGCACCCGAAACGTTCTCCCCTGAATGGGCATGGGGAACCCCCCCCCCAGGACCCTACTAGAGGATAAAATAGAAGATAATGGATGGATGGATCGAACCCGTCTCTTTACAGTGTGTTCTTCTCGTTCTGGGTTTTTTTTGTACCCCTTCGCGTTGTGCACCGTATGCCGGGAGGCAGCAGATTCCTCCAAGCTGTCGAGCCGCCGCCGCCGCGCTCGCCCCTCCGTCCGCCTGTTGCCTGCCGTTTGGATCTGAAGCGTCACTGGCTGGCCTGGCGTTGCGGGAGGTCCCGAACTCATGGTCGGTTCTCAAATGGTTCCCTTGGGCTCCGGTGGAGCTGCTCGGGGTCGCGTGGCTCATGGCAGACTCTCACATGCGGCGGCAGATCGAGTGGGCACTGAGTGGGCACTGAGTGGGCACCGAGCGGGCTCCGGCGTGCCATGTCCTGTTGCCGAGAAGCTGACAAATCTATCACTGTCATCCACGTGTCAAAAGTTCCTCACGCAGTGGACTGCCGCCCGGGAGACGATTGCCGTGGAAACAAGGGATCTAAAGTACCAGGATGTTGTCCTTTAAAGGTGGAACTGTGGGACAGTGTGTAGATTAAAGAACCACTGAGAACATGGAGAACATGAGGCTTTCATATATAACTGTGTGTGTTCCACCTAATCCTCTACTACGGTTGGGGGGGGGTTGGGGGGAGAACATTTTTCCCACCCAAACAGGCACATTTCTATATGGGCCAATTTAGAGCAACCAATTCACCTTTAATCCTCTACTGGGGTTGCAGGGAGGTTCGGTGGCTTCCCCATGCCCATCCAAGGGAGATCTTTTGGGGCGCTGGGTAGATACACCCAGGACAGGGGGCCAATCTATTGCTGCACACTCACTCACACAGACACCTTGACTATATGGGGGCAATTTAGAGCATCCAATTCACCTTTAATCCTCTACTAGGGTTGCGAGAGAGTTCGGGGGGTTCCCCATGCCCATTCAAGCACTGGGTAGATACACTCAGGACAGGGCGCCAATCTTTTTTGCCTGGCACACACTGACATATTGACTATATAGGGGCAATTTAGAGCAATCCAATTCACCTTGAATCCATGATTTTGGACTGTGGGAGGGAAAAACCCAACCGGACACGACACGGGGACAACATGGCAACTCCGTGGCAGATCCACCTGGGATTGGAACCTGGATCCCCGGCGCTGAGAGGCGGATGTGCCGGCGCTCCGCCTGTAACTGTGTAATGAGTGGATGTTCGTACCTGGAAGCTCCTCCATGTTATTAACCCTGTTTGTTCAACCTGCGCGACCCTCTGCATAAGTTCAACTGTAGTCACCGAGAGCGAGAGAGGAAGAAAAATGCTCTCTCTCTCTCCTGTTTCTCTCTCGCTCGCTCGCTCTCTCGCTCAGTTTCACTGCTGTTCCCAGATTTCCACTGGGAGAACCATTGACCTCATTTGTGAGGACAATAACCCCCTTGACTTTGGGGATTAAGACATGAAACCTTTGTGGATTAATTAGGTTTGGAGTTGAATTCATTTCGCCGCGCTGGAATGCAAAAGAAAGAAAGCGCGAGAGCGAGCGAGCGAGGAGAGGGAGAGAGAGAGAGAGAGAGAGAGAGAGAGAAAATAAAAATAGGTGAGTTAAAAGTTGAATTGTTCGCAGTTCACAGGGATTTCTCTTTCTTGGCGTCGCCCCTCGGGACGTGTTGTTTTATTTATTTATTTATTTATTTATTTATTTTGGGGCAGCACGGTGGCTCAGTGGTTTAGCATGTTCTCCGGTTTCCTCCCACAGTCCAAAAAACATGGATCAAGGTCAATCGAATTCTCCAAATTGCCCCATATAGTGTGTGTGAGTGTGTGATCAGTGATAGATTGGCGTCCTGTCCTGGGTGTATCTGCCCAGCGCCCGAAACGTTCTCCCCTGGATGGGCATGGGGAACCCCCCCTCCACCCCCATGACCCTAGTGGAGGATAAAGTGGAAGATAATGGATGGACATATATTACCAGTAACTATAGTGATACCATCCACCTCTCAGCAATAGGGATTCCCGGTTCGAATCCCAATCTAGGTGAAGTTTCCATATTCTCCCCGTGTCCGCGTGGGTTTCCTCTGGGTTCTCCGGTTTCCTCACACAGTCCAAAAAACATGGATCAAGGTCAGTTGAAATCTCCAAATTGTCCCATATAGTGTGTGTGAGTGTGTGATCAGTGATAGATTGGCGTCCTGTCCTGGGTGTATCTGCCCAGCGCCTGAAACGTTCTCCTCTGGATGGGCATGGGGAACCCCACCGCGACCCTAGTAGAGGATAAAGTGGAAGATAATGGATGGATACTGTATATATTACTAGTAACTATAGTCATAGCATCCACCTCTCAGCAATAGGGATCCGGGTTCGAATCCCATCTGGGTGGAGTTTGCATGTTCTCCCCATGTTTTCTCCATGTTCTCCGGTTTCCTCCCACAGTCCAAAAAACATGGATCAAGGTCAGTTGAATTCTCCAAATTGCCCCTTATAGAGTGTGTCTGTGTGAGTGAGTGAGTGCCCAGCGATAGATTGGCGCCCTGTCCTGGGTTTATCTGCCCAGCGTCCCAAACGTTCTCCCCTGGATGGGCATGGGGAACCCTAGTAGAGGATAAAGCGGAAGATAACGGATGGATATATTTATTTTGCGGCGGTCCCTCCGTAGCGCGGCGACAATATTGCCGGAGAACCGATTTGCTTTAAAGCTCACACTGTGACTGTTAGGGTTCTTCACACATCGCAGACGAGAAGTGGCAGCGCCGAGCGCGCCGCGGGAACGCCATTGTTTCAGTTGTCTTGGTAACAAAGCGTGGTGTTTGTTTGTATACGATCTAGCGCAATTGCAATTTAGTCGGTTAACACCTATTGTTGTTGTTAATAGCATATGTTATTTGACTTTAACTTTCATGTGAAAAGAGCTGTTAGCGCCGTTTGTTTACAAAATAGCACGCCGCCTTAATTCACAGCAGAGGAACTAAAGAACAGTGCAAACGCTTACAGCTGTGCTCTTTCTTCCTCGTAACGTACCCTGACGGAACGTGTGGGCATCATTAAGCTAACACATTTGTAATTATTTAAGCGTACTGTCAGAACCGAGCCTCCCAGGATCGTTACGCCGCCTTAAGTTTTTTTTTTTTTTTTTTTTTTAGTTCTTATTTTTATATATCGCGGGAAAATCTGTAAGCACGCGGGCGCCGTCCATAGAACCTCGCCTGGTTGTTCTGATAGGGGAACATCCGGCTCCCTCGGCCAATCTCCGGGGCGACGGGGTTAACGTCGCCCTACCGCTTTAAATGTCACGGGTCTCGTGAGTGCCGCTCTGTAGGTTCTGCGCACGGGGAGATGAGGTTGATGAGGTCGTTGGGCTCCACGGCCGACTCGTAATGGCCGTACCTTAAATGGAAGGCGAGGCGTTTATGTTCCGTTGATGTTGACGGCCTGTCGAGAGTCGGAGCACGGAACATCTGTGTTCAAGAGCTTAGGGTTCTAGACTTCTGGAATTGCTGAGGTGAGAGTAACGCCGCATCTCATTACCGGGTGGGTTCTCCGTGCTCATCCCAGGGAGAACGTCTTGGGCGCTGGGCAGATACAGCCAGAGCAGGGCGCCACTCACCCTCACTATATGGGGCAATTTGGATAGAAGCAGCTCACCTTGAATCCATGATTTTGAACACTGGGAGAACATAGAACCTCCACCTGAATCAGGATTCCAACCACGTTCTAGTCAGAAGGTGTCTAGTGCAACCCAAAGACATCAAGTGTGAGGGGAATAAACTGACGGAAACTGGGTTAACAGTGTGGGCCCTTGAGCAAGACTTCTAACCCTTGAACCTTCACCCGAATCGGGATTCCAACCTGGATCCCCAGCGCTGAGAGGTGAAGTTTCTAATGTTAGAGCTCAAGGGCCCACACTGTGAACCTGGTTTAATGGTTTCCTTATTCTATTTACACTTGACGTCCTTGGGTTCCACTCTTGTCTGTGAGTCCCTAACACGTTCTAGTCTGAAGGTATCTAGTGGAACCCAAAGACATCAAGTGTGAAGGGAATAAACCAAGGAAAACCATTAAACTGGGTTAACATTGTGGGATCTTGTGCAAGAGCTCTAACCCTAGAACATCCACCTCTCAGCGCTGGGGTTCCAGGTTGGACTCCAAATTCGGGTGAAGATTCAAGGGTTAGAAGTCTTGCTCAAGGGCCCACACTGTTAACCTAGTTTCCCTTGGTTTATTCCCCTCACACTTGATGTCTTTGGGTTGCACTAGACACCTTCAGACAAGAACGTGTTAGGGACTCAATGAGAGGAGTGGAACTTCCCACTGAGAAGGTTCCCCGTGACCTGACCTACCGCCCCACCTCCAAGAATGAACTTTCTTCTGCAATTGGTGGACATCCAAGGTTGGCTCTGAGTCCACCATGTTCTCCAAACCATGTTCTGAACAATGACGATAACTCCAGGTAGATAAAAAAAAAAAAACTAGAAAGAAACTTGGGTTCCTCTTTATTCTGAGAACCCTGACATTTCATCGAGGTGTCCCCCGGGTCCCGAGCTTTAGCGTTCTGTGCGAGGAGTTTTTCCATCTCAGGAGGCTCCAGGTTTAGAAGAGGTTTAACACAGCAGCTCAACCCCCCTCCCCCCACGTTCTAAACCCCCTCACTGGGGAGCGAGCGCCGAAAATGCCACCTCTCCTGGCTCGATGTGCAGGTGAGGTGCCATCCTGCTGCTCGAGCACTTCCCGCTGCCAGGATCAGGTCTTTTCCTTTTTGGACACAGAGCACCGGATTTCGGGAAAAAGACCTTCAAATCGGGTTTTCTGGGATCTCCGACTTTAGAACCGAGCCACAACCCGGAATCGGATTTCACCTTTGGAATTCTCCTCGGAGTTTCGGGAGCGAGTTGAACTTGGGCGAAGTTTCGGAGGCCGATCCTGTGGGTTCCGCCACGCGACTCAAGCTGCTCGCAGCCTGAAGATGGCAGCGCGTCAACAACGCGGCTATTTCCGCCGTTGATATTTTTACTTCCCGCGACGTTCCGTCTATTTTATTTATTTATTTATTTTTCCCTTTTAAAAAAATAAGAGGACCCTCGGTGCGAGCGCACAAGTCAACACGTCCCGCTTCCAAACGTCTAGATCTGTCGGTGTTCTCGAGGCGTTCCGGTGAGTCAGGGGCGAAAAAGGGGTTGGCAAGCGCGCGGAACCGTGTTGGACGGCGGCGGAAAGTTTGGCGTCTGAGCGCCAGCCGGATTTCTCTTATCTCATGCTTACTGTAGCGGTAAGTGGAGCATCTGACGGCTCGCCGTGACGCTGCCTGGCGGACAGGTGAGACGGGCGAGCGAGCGACACTTCGGAGACGTGTGTTCACACCATGGCATCGTTCTCCATCTGCAAGCCTTCAGAAAAAAATCCTCCTTCAGCTCGTCTTCGTAACATGACACACACACACACACACACACACACACACACACACACACACACACACACACAACACTCTATATTATTTCTTTAATATCGTCAGTTCAAAATAAATCACAGGTTCCTTAGTGATTTCCCTCCATCCATTATCTTCCTCTTTAACCTTTACTAGGGTCATGGGGGGGGTTCCCCGGGTTCCCCATGCCCATCAGGGGGAGAACGTTTCGGGCGCTGGGCAGATACACCCAGGACTCTATCACTGGGCACATACTCACTCACAAAGACACACTCACTCCATATGGGGCAATTTGTAGCCTTCAATTTACCTTGATCCATGTTTTTTTGGACTGTGGGAGGAAACCGGAGAACCCGGAGGAAACCCACGTGGACACGGGGAGAAAATGCAAACTTCACCCTGAATGGGATTCGACTGTTAGTGTTTTTATATTATTAATGTTGGCTTAGTGGTTTAGCATGTTCTCCTCTCAGCGCTAGGGATTCCCATTTTGAATCCCAATCTGGGTGGAGTTTCCATGTTTTCCTTGTGTCCGCATGGGTTTCCTCTGGGTTCTCCGGTTTCCTGCCACAGTCCAAAAACATGAATCGAGGGCAATTAAATAGCCCTCCCGTGACCCTAGTAGAGGATACAGTGGAAGATAATGGATGGATGGTTTATTGTTACAACATTTGCAAGACTTGAGTTTCTCCACTCCAAGTTGACCTCCCATTTCGAGTTCGAGTGGAGTTTGCATGTTCTCCCCAAAGCCACGGTTTCCTCATGTAGTCCTCATGTAGTTCTAGGCCCATCGGTGCGTTGTAGTTCCTTTTTATTCATTTTATTTTGTGTAACTTGGAGTGTCCTGGATGACTCCGCAAGGATCTGTAGAGCACCATTGATCCAATTGATCCAATTAATATGGTTCCAACCTGAAACCAGAACGTTCCCGATCGGAAAAGGTCCAAATGGATGTCGGTGGTACCGCCCCCGCTGTCTTCGAGGACACGCCATGAGGTCCACAGCATCCCCAACACCGTTCTAAACTTCAGATGACGTTGTTGATAGCGAGGCCAAACCGGCGCACTGTTGGTGGGCTTCTTGGAGGGCCTTCCACTTAACAGACGGTCCCCTCCCACCGGAGTGGCTCTTCGTCCAGAGATGCCGTCTCTGTGGATACCAGTGCGCAAGCAAGCGCCATCTTTTCCACCCCGCGGCGCTTCCGACCGTCCACTCCAACTCCGAAAGAGTCGGAGACACAAATAGCTCCCTCCCATATTAGGGAAGGTGGTAAATCGACCTGCGGTCCTCGGGATGCTCGGAAAAACCCTTTAAACCCCATTTGACCCGACATAAAACTCGCGAAGGTTCCTGTGGCTTTGTTCTCACCTTTGGCGTTCTCTTGTTTTCATTAGCATCCCTTTTAGGGCTGCGACCGGCGTCATCCGCCCCGAGAAAACCCTCCCACCCCTCTCCCTTTCATCCCCTCCGTAAATTAAATCCACATAACAGAGATCGATGCGCTGCCCCCTAATCGCGTTAGACATATTGTTTTAAAATACCAGCGCCCAGCTGGCGAGTCCTGGTGCTCTTCGAGTCCGCCTAGCACAATAGAATAGATCTCCTCAGCCTGCACGTCGCCCTCTTTCCGCCGCCGACGACCAGCCGTACGCCTCCCGAACCCAAGGTGTCGGCTCTGGGGTTTCTAGGTATCGCCTATCTGACCGTATTTCAAAGGCGCGTATAAACGGCTTTCCCTTTAAAGGTCAGACATTAGTGCTGGTAAAAATTGATCTGTGGGTTTTATGAATTTAGCCCCTATATTGGAGGCGCTTTGTAATGGGGAAGATTCAGAGGGGAAGCTTAACACGGCATTGTTTTGCTTTGACAACGCAGCCACGAGAGCCACTGCAGCTGTTCCCTCTGCTCACAATGGCAGATTAATTAACACAATCATGCGCTTCTGGCTGGCGCTCAACACGCAGGTCTGCTCTGGGATAGATAGGTAAATCCTATACATGCCTTTCCAGACGGTGCACATTCTCGATGAGGGTTCACAAGGCGATATATAGTCGCAAGGCGACCGGTCAGCCGTTCGGAAATGGGAATAAATAAATAGATGGGTAAATAAAACCTAACACCAAGCGATAGATTTCCTAATTGGGTAGAAGCTTTCCCCCATCCACTGGCTTCCTCTCTCTCTCTATCCGCCTCTCTCGAGCTGCCAGGACCATTAGCCTAGGCGTTCCTAATTAAGATTCCGCCGGCCGATCCGTCTCTCTCTTTCTTAGTTAGTTCCCTGACATTTTCAACTGTCTATTATTCCAGCCGGGCTTTCAGGTGCAATGCTGTGTAAATGGCAAGTCAAAAATTATGTATCTTTTTCATACAGTTATCCATCAAGGACTATTAGAGGGAGCGGTCCGAGCGCTTAAATCATTACTGAATGCTGTGATCTTTCCCGATTGATCTTATCTCGCCGCCGTTCCATCACCGCACTTCATATGCTGGGCACTCCTTCCTTCCTTCCTTCCTTTCTTCGTCGTTTCGTGATTATTTTTTTTTATTGCCGTTAATCCCTCCGTCTTTTCAGCACTCCCACTCCTGGCTTCGGAACATGTGTCAATATCTTGCCTTAGCATTGATACCCGGCTTCAGTCGGTTGATAGGATGATCACTTAACAGTCAAGAGTAAGGGAAAGGAGGAAATTAGGGTGTCGGCGTCGGCGTCGTCGGCAACAACAACAGCCAAGCAATTATGTTTCCCTCGGCCCAAATGTTCTGCCGTTAATGAAATCCCTTATCGTTGGCGCTAAGAAAAGGATGCCGGGACAGGTGTGAGAATCGCACACGGTTCATTTATCACTCCCGAAATTGAGGCGAAAGCAGGAACGGGGAGAGAGACGCCGAGGCAACAAGTGCGAGCGAGTTTCCACGTCTCGGATAATGCGTTGCATTTTTTTTTTTGTTTTTTTTTATTTCCCCCACCACGTACTTTTGCACTTTGATTGGCGGCGAGGACTCTTTCTATTTTCAGCCGTGTAAATATAGGGCCTTGTCAGAAAGCCGCGCTACACGCATTCACTTCCAGGAACGCTGTCTGTCTACGAGGGCGCCGTAGACTGAAGTCTGATAGACAGCCAGAGAGAGAGAGAGAGAGCGAGAGAGCAAGAGAGAGAGAGCTGAAGGACTGACTGAATTAATAGTATTTACCTCGACAGGGGCAACGGAGGCTTAGCCTGAGCGCTGCCACTGCTCGTCACGGGGCTGCCCGCTGTAGCCGGGGCCGGGGCCGGGGCCGGGGGACGGCGAGGGAAGGAGCGGGACGGAGCACGAGGCCCTTAAATGACGCTAATTCTGTGTGAGACTTTGGCTCCCGCTGAAGGAAGCTATCTGATTGGAAACAGCTCTGGGAGTCTGGGAGGTTGGCCCTGGCTCGTTTCATTTAATGACCCATTTCCTCCGCTCGTGCCACGAGCAGTTAACAGCAGTCAGGGTGCCCGGAGGTTCACCGCAGTGCGGGAACACGATTGGGGCCCTC
This sequence comes from Corydoras sp. C115, assembly GCA_019802505.1. Taxonomy (NCBI): domain Eukaryota; kingdom Metazoa; phylum Chordata; class Actinopteri; order Siluriformes; family Callichthyidae; genus Corydoras; species Corydoras sp. C115. The sequence continues at coordinate 205,957 of JAFMOC010000161.1, forward strand.
AGCCGAGGGGGAGGGGGGGTGGTTCAGACATGTATAGGTCAGATATCGGGCGTCGCAGGTACACGGCCAGAAGAATAAAGACTTGGGATGTGGCCTGGTGGTGTATGAACATCATCCATCCATTGTCCTCTACTAGGGTCGCTGGAGGTGTTCCCCATGTCCATCCAAGGGAGAATGTTTCGGGCGCTGGGCAGATACACCCAGGACAGGACGCCAATCTTTCACTGGACACACACTCACTCACACACACACACACACACTCTATTTGGGGCAATATTTGGGGAGTATTCTGTTGACTGTGAGCCATGTTTTTGGTCTGTGGGAGGAAACCGGCGAGCCCGGAGGAAACCCACGCAGACACTGGGAGCTCCATCCAGATGGGGATTCGATCGGGAATCCCCAGCGCTGAGAGGAGAACATGCCAAAACACTAAGCCTCTGTGCCGCACTGTCATGAACATCAATTAAAAAAAAAAATTTCTTAGAACCTTCCGGTATGTTCTTCCAAGTAACCAGGAGGGGGGGGACCAGGTTGGGGTGTTTGTTACCAGGGGATTGAGAGGGTGTCAGGGAAGCAGAACGTCAAACTCCTGTATGATGTCAGAATTGATTTCCGAAACCACGTCAGCACTCGGTCGAGTTCTTACATCACCGACACATCAAAGGCTGGAGAACTGTTTGCTGATTGGCCCACGGCCATCGATAACAAGACTCTGTCAAAGCATCGAGCGGCGACATCTCGGTGACATCATGCCAATGATCACCTGTCGAAAATTTGCTCCGAACGAAGGTAAATAAAAGATTGGTCGTTAATAAATGTCGTGGTGAGCCAAGTGACAGTAAACAACATCCCATCGTATTAAGAAAAAAAAAAAAAATGGCTATAATACGTGATTCGTTTTTATCCCGTCAGTTTTATTTAGTTAGTTTAGTTTAGTCGGCAAATTTATTGTTGCGGACAATGGACAATGCTCCTCAAACCTTTCCATCCCGCTCCGTTCCTCAACCAAGTTTCGCCGACTGCTCATTGGCATGATGTCACGAGACGTCGCCGCTCGATGCTTTAACAGAGTCTTATTATCGATGGCCATGGGCCAATCAGCAAACAGTTCTCCAGCCTTTGATGTCTCACTGATGTAAGAACTCGTATCTCAGGGATGGTGCGGTCAGCGTCGAGGTTTCGGAGACGACGTTCGATACGTCGCTACGGAAATCAATTCTGACCTCAAACAGGAGCTTGATGTTCTACCCCTGATGTCCTCGGGGGAAGGTTCCCCATGCCCATCCAGGGGAGAACGTTTCAGGCGCTGGGCAGATACACCCAGGACAAGACGCCAATCTATCACTGGACACACACTCACTCACACAGACACACTCTATATGGGGCAATTTGGAGAATTCAAGTGACCTTGATTCATGCGAGGAAAACGGAGAACCCGGAGGAAACCTACACGGACACGGGGAGAACATGGGAACTCCACCTAGCTTGGGATTCGAACCTGGAATCCCCAGCGCTGAGAGGAGAACATGCTGAGCACAAAGCCACCGTGCCGCCGAATCATTTTATTCAAAGAACCTTCTTCGGAACCACTTAACAAACCTTGTAGGAAGCCAGAACACGGCGTCGGTAACTCCTACGACCTTCCTCCGATTCTCCACGGTCGGAGAACAGCCGTATCAACCACACAACCGGCCAGAACCCGACCTCGCGCACACTTATCAAACTAATAATCAGTTATTAATCTCCACCGGCCTTGATGTCGCCGCACGGGTGAAGACGGCGGGGGCAATTATGTCACGATCATCCCCCCCCCCCCCCTTTTTTTTTTTTCCCGGCGACGGCATATTAAGATATTTATAAATATATAGCGGATAGATCTGGGCGCGTGGCGTTATTGGGCTCTCAGTGCAGATACACAGATGCAGATTAATTTGTAATTAGTCTTGAGATGTTGAGGCTGTGTAGATAACGCCCTCCACGCGCCGCTCCGTAAATGCTGATGGTTTAGAAACGAACAAATGCTGGATGTGTGATAAAAAAAATAGAAAAAAAAAAGGACAAAAAAAAAAAAAAAAAAAAAGTTATTCCGTTCCGTTCGCCTGACAAATTCAGACACGTATGTCTGGATGCCCGGCTCCACCGGCGGCAAATGAGTTCGGAAATAAACTGTTATTGTTTAGTTGTAAACATTTTCGGCGCATCGGCTTCTTATAATGGAATCGCGGGTCGTGCTTAAGTGTCAGCGTGTCGGTGGTATTGTATCAACACGGAGACACGGAGAGAGCGAGAGACATCGAGAGAGAGAGAGAGAGAGAGGGAGAGAGAGAGAGGGCAGGAGTCAGCCCCTGCTCCGTGCATAAAAAAAAAATGATTTAATTTTCAATATCCTGTCAGACAACACTTTTCTTGCGAGCTTAGGTTCACATTAATTTGCTCCGAATGTCGGATTTATCGGCTCGGGTACGAGCGTGGAGTGGAAATCGCGCTGCCCCCATCTCTGGCCTGTGAAATGGCGAGGATGGTTTTGGGTCGTATTAAAGGGCTGGGGAGCCTATTAATAGTTGAGTCATCTGCGCCGCCATGTTCCGAAACGGCAAATTGTTAGATCCCCGATGGTGATTATCGCTCTCTGTCAATGACCTTCATAACAAATTAACATTCTGAGGAGGAAATGGGAGCGGGGACGTCTCACAGACATATGTTTCGGGACGACGCGCCGCAAAAACTGGAAAGCGATGGACGCGGATAAGGAACGCGATGGGGGGAACGTGGACGGGGCGACGGAGGGAATGCACAATTCATAATAAAGTTGTTTTGGCGCTTCACGACGGCTGGGATAGTCATAGTCTGGTCACACGGGGGCCGGACTATCGTAAAGGTAGCCATTCCTCTCCGTCAATCACAAGCTCGTTCTAGGCTGAAGGCATCTAGCGGAACCCACAAAACATCAAGTTAAGAAAGGATTGCTTTAAAGCGAGTTATCAGAGTGGGCCCTTGAGCGAGGCCCCCCATTGCTCATTGCTTTAGTGGTGGCACCTCCACCTCTCAATTTGGGTGGCGGTTCCATGTTCTTCATGTCCATGTAGTTTTCTACAGGTTCTCTAGGGAAATTGGCTGATCTAAATTGCCCCTATATGTGTGTGTGTGTGTGTTCGAATCCCAATCTGGGTGGAGTTTCCATGTTCTCCCCGTGTCCGCGTGGGTTTCCTCCGGGTTCTCTGGTTTCATTGCACGGTCCAAAAAACATGGAACAAGGTCAGTTGAGTTCTTCAAATTGCCCCATATAGAGAGTGTCTGTGTGTGTGAGTGTATACAGCGATAGATTGGTGTCCTGTCCTGGGTGTATCTGCCCAGCGCACGAAATGTTCTCCCCTGGATGGGCATGGAGAACCCCCCCCCAACCAAGCGACCCTAATAGAGGATAAAGTGGAAGATAATGGATGGATGGATAATATGTGATAAATAAATAAGCTTAAACTTTCTGTATAAAAATCCTAATCTTATGTATTATGACGTACGATGTATAAAATATTAATCGTAAGTTGATTGTCGAGGACACGAGGACGGAGTGAGTTCCCCGACGCGCCATCCTGGAGCGGACTGTACGCTCCCGAGCGAAGTGGGAACGTCGTATTAGCGAATACAGTATTCTTTAACAAGATCTCAAACAATCCCACATTTCACACGTAGACAAACACACATGCTTTCACACGCACAATTATGTAGTTGTTATATGAATTCTCGCTGCATATTTTTCGGATATCCACCCACCAGGCTGCAGAAAAGCCGAGTCCTGCGCAAAAAAACTTCCGTCGGATATGTCAGTCGGGTTAACGGCACGTAAACGGAACGATGCCTCCTTTAAAGCCTAGATCGCCTGAACTCTGATTACTTAAACCCGGGGTTTGGGATGGGACAGGTGACCGGGGTGGGGGTGTGTGTGTGTGTGCATTAAACCCAATCTGACCGTCAGCTGTCGGACTCCGCGAAAACGTCCTTGGACGTGTACCGTGGTTTTTATGGGACTGGAAATAAATTGATGAAGAAATGGAAAGTAGGCGAGGAGTTATAGTTAAAGCCGCGTATTAAAGGCCAGTTTGTTAATTCGGAGGTGTTAAAAATCCTATCAGTCCGGGACAGAAACAGTCTGGCTTGGTGTCTGGTTTTATAATGCTATTGTGGAGCGGGTCGTAACCCCTTATGGTAATTTCCCCCAAGTACCACTGCATTCTTTTAATTCGCATTAAAGCGATGAAAGGCGCAGACTGATGCTTTTGAAAGCTAATGGCTTTACAGGGAAGGTAATGGATTCAGAAGGTGCCGTGGCTGGGGCTCCGACATGGATCTGTAAGTCAGCTTTATGATTGCCTGTTGTACTTGTTGATTTGGCCGGCTCGAAAAATGAATAGGAAATCAATGTCGGCCGAGGATTTTATTATTTTTTTCCCTTCCCCTCGCTCACTCTTTAAAGAGTTTTAAAGGCGCAGGACTTGTAAGGTACGCGGCGGCTGGCTTAAAGATGTGCTGACACATGGCTTCATCCTCTACCGGGGTCGCGTGGGGACGGGACGGGGTAATATGGGGGTCCCCATGCCTATCCAGGGGAGAAGGTTTGGGGCGCTGGGCAGATATACCCAGGACAGGACGCCAGTCTATCACTGGACACACACTTACTCACATAGACACACTCTATATGGGGCAATTTGGAGCATTCAATTGACCTTGATCCATGTTTTTGGACTGTGGGAGGAAACCGGAGAACCCGGAGGAAACCCACGCGGACACGGGGAGAACATGCAAACTCCACCCAGATTGGGATTCGAACCGGGAATCCCTAGTGCTGAAAGGAGAACTTGCTGAGCACTAAGCCACCGTGCCGGGGGGAAGGGGGGGTAGGTATGTGAGTATTTGCAGGGGTATTTACCTCAGAAGGCATGCATCCCTACATATCCCCGAACATTCAGAACACTGGGCGGGTGTCAGCGTGCTGGTAACTCCACCACTAATCTGTGTTTCTAAACCCGTGCTCCGCATCTCCCGCACCTCCTTCACTCCATACAGGATGCGGTGAAAGAAGGTCGAGCATCCTGCGCTCTTCCGAAGTTGCGGCGGAACGTGAACCCTTCACGTGAACAGGGTGTAATGACCCAGCACTGAGCGATCTTATTAGGCAGCTGTGCCATCATCCCCCCCCCACACAAATGCTGCGGCAAACTTAGCTTTCCAACAGACTTAAACTTAAATAAGCTCCGACCTTTTTATCAAGAGGAGTGTTCGTGAGGTCAGACACCGATGTTGGGTGGGGTCCAGGTCAGCGCTTAGTTTTCGAGAGGAGGGGGGGGGGGGGGGGTTCACGTGACATCGACGGCCGGGAGCCGATGTGCGACGAGGGACGTGTCTCAAACCTTAGGTCTAACCTCCATTCTGTCGTGTGTCTCCGAGCCTCATTTCTATTTCCGCCGTCCCCCGGCGGCGTCCCGAACTCCCCCCCCCCCACCACCCCCACCCCCGGAACCCGAAATATGTTCTCCCATCTTCATGTCTGGATGCTTTGATCACCATGTGAAATAATGCAGTTAGTCAGACCTCAGTGCTTTTTTCACTTCTTTTTTTTTTTTTTTTTTTTTGTTTTTCTTCGTCTCCGTACTTGTTTATTACTTTCGGTTCCCCCCCCCCCCCTTTAGCCCCCACCACCCCACGCCCCGCCCCCCCTTATAAAAACGCTGCTCTTTGAAGCCTAAAAGCAAGTCGAGAGGAGAAAACAAAGATGGGCGCGTGCCAGGCGCAAAGTTATGGCACCGTTCCTGTTCCCCCAGCTCAGCAGAGGCTTCGCCTTTAAAGAGGGAGAGGCGCACCTTCTGTCACTAGCGGAGGGGGGGCGAGCAAGGAGGCGCAGGAGAGACAGAGAGAGAGTGGGGTTGGAGGGGGGGGGTGGTTCTCCATGGTCAGGATCTCTGTCAATGTGGCTCATTTGCACGGTTATGCCACTTTCACCTCCCTGACCCCCCCTGAGACGCCGCCGTCCCGCCGTGGGCCGGCGACCCGGATGGCGGTGTTGGGCGTTTGGGTGTGAGATGGAAATGTGAAAACAGTTTGGGATGCAGTGGAGCTCACGGAAGCGTAAAGCGTTCCTTATTCCTGATCGAATGCGGGGGGCGTGGTTTGCACCTGACCCCTCCGTCACCATGCAGAACAAATGCGCTCTATAAAAAAAAAACCGAAAGAGAGAGAGCAAGAGAGAGAGAGCGAGAGAGCAGAAAAAGGACAGTCTTCCCTCCTCCTTTTATAATCCCACTTTCGCTCAGCCCGTCGCTAATAAATATAAATGTTTGTGATTAGCATCACGGCGGCACAGGTGCATGTTTGTTGCGAGGGGAGGCATGTTCATTAATTTTCGGCGATGAAAAGTGCACTGCGCCATAAACGCGCCGTCCAAAAAAACGCACCGGCTGATAAATGAATGCACAGATTGTTAATGTACCATTGTACGGTTGAGCCTCAACGAGCTTTAAAAAAAAAAAGAGAGAGAGAAAAGAACAAAAAA